>JAQQZZ010000001.1:1426806-1439158 GCA_030265115.1 Mopalia vespertina
TAATAATAGTGAATTTCCGGTTTTGAAATGGTGACATAATTTCGTATCCGAACCGATATTGTCAAGAACCGAACGATAAATAAAACTATAGAAGGGTACAAGCTATTTAAAAGGCAGGGACTTCACCTAAAAGGGGCATGGCGCCAGAAATAGAGGCATGGCGCAGCGCCACGCCAAATATGCCTAGCGAGGGGTCCAACACTTAAAAGATTTTTTAATGTAATTTTTTTTCTTTGGCAAAAGTAGGTGGCGGTCTCAGTCCTAGTAACCAACAAAAATCGTTGGTTGCCGGCTCTTAATGAAAACCCTGACCCTTATGATAAAGAACACATTCAGACTAAAGTACTATGAATAATATTTGTGGAAAAGAGAACAGATTTTAAGCTTAATCTACAAGATTATTTTGTTTGTTTTATACCATACCTAAATTTATTTTCATTATACCACAAGGTTTCTGGCAAAAAGATGAATAAAACTACCCCTGATTTGCCAAGAAGATAAGCTGAAGTACAGATCTGGCAAATTATTACTGTTTTCACTCATGGGTATGGCACTTTCTTTTCCAGAAGACAGTACTAAAGATATCAATACTGAATACAGGTTAAGAATACTAAAAAAATAGCAAACAAATTTTAAATTACCAAGTAACCACTCCAGTTCTGAAGATGTGGATATCAACATTTTGCTTATTCTCTCTGTAATTATACATCACAGAGATATAATTAGTCAGCATTTCCTCTCTCTTCACACAGTATACTGTACATAATCATCAGTTTTGTCAATTTCAAGTCCGCTTCCTTTCAATTCTAATAATTAAAT
Organism: Mopalia vespertina; assembly: GCA_030265115.1. Classification (NCBI taxonomy): domain Eukaryota; kingdom Metazoa; phylum Mollusca; class Polyplacophora; order Chitonida; family Mopaliidae; genus Mopalia; species Mopalia vespertina. Next base: position 1,427,626 of record JAQQZZ010000001.1, read on the forward strand.
TTGATACGGTAATTATAAACTATACTGGTTCATCTTCACTTGCACATGCAAACAGCATGTAGATGAAATAACAAATATCATATATATATGCCTACATGAATCACATTAATAACTTTACAGGATTGTTTAAGCATTAGGAAAACACAGATAAATTTCTGATGAACAAATTACATTACAAATTTGACTCGAGATACTGCGTACATTATTTTCAATATTTCTCCCCAACCTATAAAGAAGATTTAGCTAGAACTGGTGTTATTGGATCAGATGATGTCACAAGTTGTAGTGTATGGCTACTAATGATTATGTAGCTTTCGTTTTCATAAAATGCTTGTGGTTAAACATTTTTATGTAGGAAGCAGTAACATTGTCAAAAAAAATTCCATACCAAACTTGCAAAGTCACATTTGAATAGAAGAAATATTTCTGTGTAAGTTTAAATCACATTTTAAGCAAATTTTCCTTTCGAAATTGTTTTTACATTAATTTGATGTGTTCTTAAATTAATGAAGTTGATATGTTTTACAAAATGTCAATCCAGTTAGTATTATTAAGGAAATTAAATGCTTTAAATGGTTTCCATTACTTTTGACCTGTACATGCTATGAAATCAATCAAAATGTTATTTCAAAATCAAGTGCATAAAATCATACTGGTTTGAGTTGGAGACTCTACGTTGGTAAAACAAAATCGCTTAACACTGCAACAACTAAGCGAATACTATGAGATTTTGCAGGATTCAGTTGCCGACAGTTATCACAAGGTGGAAATTTTCTTTACAAGTGTGCACCTCGGCTGCCATAAGAGATGTTTCCAATTGGTACAAAATGATCATTTTTTGGGGGGGGGGGTCTGTTTCTCTCTCAACTTGTGCTCATTTACATTATCATATTATAAAAATGCATACAGCCATAAAAGTAAACGAGTCATTGAATAGCTGTGTGTCATTTAAACTTATATTTACTGAGACTTGCAGGTTTTGTTTTTCCACCTGTCAATGTTTGCATAAAATTCGTAAAATAACCTAAAATTACTACTTTAATATAATGACATTACATTTTAATGTAGGCTAGACTATACCTTTGTAGTACTGGTAGACAAAATAATTTGAGCAATTTACATGTACATGTGTACATGAAATACAATTTGCAAGGGTAAGACAAAAACCTGTTGTAATCATAACATGTAAATATTGTATTGGCCCTACATACAGCTCAACCGAAACCTAAACACATAAATCATTTTTATGATAGATTTCATGCTTAGAAATGACTGGTTTATAGTATATGAATGAGTACATGTTTCGAGAATAGTTTTGTCTGATTTAAAATTGGCTCACTTAATCGCCATTTTACACTTCCTTATCATTCTCTATACAACAGAAATCAACAATGACGGAGTAAAACAATGAATATTTAGATACGTTTATAGGCGTTATAAACAATTTTTGGGGTTTTGTATTGCTGTCTGTCCTATTAGTCCGAAACTAAAGGAACAAACCACAGCGGAAATGGAGCAATACGACGATCGTTTGGGCTAAAGAAACTTTGTTTTTTTTTAGTCCCGACGTTGTGAGGAGTACCAGTAAGATGCCCGAACACAAGTAAAATATAACACCTTTTCAATTCGTGTACATTACTTGAAAATAAAAATGGATGAATCCGGAGTTTATTGTTTCTTTATCGTTGGGGAGAATAGTTGAAAATAGATATAGTGGGTTGGACAAGAAAAGCTTCTTATTCAAACGACCTTAGGAATTTAAGCTACCCTGGGACAGAAGAACTGCGAAGTTCAAAGCATCATAGCGCCAAATCGAGACATGACAGTAGACAATGCATTAGTGCATAAGATGCCTGCAAATCAACTCTACGGAATGACACGCGTCATGTATGCACACTTAAACGAGTTTCTGCAAAACAATTAATAGTATTTCAGCCGATACCAGACATTTAGCCGTAGTACCCGACGTTTTCCCTGAAAATTTTATCAGCAAAATAATATTCAGAAAACACTCACCGTCATGTAACGTGCCAATGGCCTTCGGGGTTTACATTTAGCGGGGAATGGGCAGGTTTGACCTCTGACACGGTGATGTCATTGGTATACTTTATTGAGATTGCTGGGCGTATTTGACCTCAGACAGCCTTATTGGGACGGAGGATACAAACAGTAGTCTCACTTGGGTTCTTGACAACAAACAGATGATGACAAGACTATTACATGACTTATTTCTTTCGTTTGTTCAGTTTGATCCAACTACACACTCATTGATGACGTCAGTCTGTTGAAATCTGTAAGTGACAGGTTGGCGAATGTACATCGGTGTGATTAGGTTTGACTTTGATAAATTTTGTTATCATTAAAGTACTCTTTATAACAATGTACCAATATTTACACAAGAAGTTTGTTTGTATACTAGAGGTAAACCTATGTCGCAAGAAAATTGACATAGTGAAACTGACACATATATAAGCCGATATTTTATTTGCGGAATGCATTGCACTTCGGCCATTACAGATTTTAGATGAAGCACTTTGTAGTGACGCAAGCACTGAATCACGAGACAGTTTGCCAAACGAGAGACATAAAGGACTGCAAATACAATCGTAAGTCCATCTGAACCCGAAAGTTACACACGTACGTTGTGTTTATCTCTACGTTGACTCTGAAATACTTGGAACTGATTTGCTGTCTGGCGGATTGATTTCTTGTGGTATTTATATGCATGGCGCGCGTTTTGCATATTCATGCTGTGGGGCATGCATATTCATGAGGGTGATCGGGTGCACATCGGATATGGGAGGAGTTTCTTGAGCCTGCTTTCAGTTTATCCAACTAAACAATATACAACACATTTTAACCAACCAGGGATGGTAGCCCTACCCAATGGACTGATATTACAACGAAAACACATGGTTTATCACATATGGACATGATATTAAGATCCTTAATGTATTTCAAACACTTGAAATATCTAATATATTTCAATATCTAATTGAATTATTGTATAAGATTACAGGTAAAAAATAACATTCAATTCTGTAAAATTCACAACGTTTTTACAAATTGTGTAAAAATGGAAAAACATAAATATAACTTGGACTATGAATACAAATCTTATTTTTTATCTTTATTACTTGTCTGGGGATAAAAGGTATGTCCTAAGATATGGTTAGTTGGATACAATAGTTATTCTCATTGATGAGGTTTAAGGTTGGTTTATTCCTCCATTTTCCATACAGAATTCAAGTCCAGAAAACAGCAAATGTATGTTTTTATTGAGATGTTAATTAAAACGAGTGGCCAGTGGGAACAAACAAACTTGATAGAAAATGATTTTAAATATTTTTCCGAGCTTGTAGCTCTGTATTTTAACAGAGTATTTCCCCTTTAACAATACATGTACAAGTTGGTAAGTTGGCTGTTGATATGCCTCCTGATAGTTCACTCTAAGTTGAAAAAGCAATCAAACAGAGAAAGGATAATTTACGAGTTCAAATTTTATGTATAAAGCAAAAATATGTACATGTATTTACCAGTAATAATTGGAATTTATGTTTCAATAATGCATAAGCTTACATGAATTTTGCAGCTTTATTGGATGCATGATCTGACCCCATTTAATTTAATAGAGTGCTTCAGCTTAACTTACGGATTAGAAACTGGTGCCAGCTGAAAATATGGAGTATCATCTGCCATGTGTAGTTGGAACAAGATCACATGACAGTGAGAATTCAAATGATGGTGAGGTGGTCATCAACAGTATGAGTGGTATCTTTATTGAACAGAAACAAGGCCTGGTGATTTCACATGGGTCACTGGTCATTCCATATTTAAAGTCTTGTCTGGAATTAGATAAAGGTTTAAAAAGAAACGGATTTTGTCAACTACAATCAAAGAATATATTGGTAGACGTTTTGTTGCAAAGAGATAGAAATATTGCTAACAAACCCATAGCACGTGAAACTGCCATCAATGTTTCTGCTAAAACTTACCACACCGAATTACTTAATTGTGGTGTTAATCAAATGAGCAGAATAGATACTGCTGAAAAGTTCAAAGGAAAAGTCCTATTTGTTTTTAAAAGTAATAAATTTCAACAAAGTTTGGAAAGTCTTCTTCCTGTTGATGTTGGTTGGAAGTTCCAGGATGAGCCTGATCAACATTTGTCAAAGGATGCTGACCAAGAAGTGGAGTTATTGATGTCTTGCTTTGTTTTGATTCGTCTGGAGTCTTTGGGCATTGCTGGAAATGCTTCTGTTTCTTTGTAACTAGTACCAGCCTCCGAATGTCATGTTGGAGACCCTGTTGAAATAATTGCTACTCCATTTGGTGACTTGAGCCCTGATGTTTTCATGAACAGTCACAGTAGAGGCGTGGTTAGTAATTTGTCTGGACCAGATAATGCTCTGATTCTAACTGATGCTAGATGTATTCCAGGGAGTGAAGGAGGGCCAGTCTACATCTTGAATAAAAATAGGTAAACCTGTGATATTATTATTATATCCGTTAAATTCAATAAATGTCAAATGCAATTAATTAATAGCCAGGTTATGTAGGTTTAACACAATCTGTATCTGCCTCATTTAGATATCTAATCTTGAACAAAAAAAATGTAAAAAGATGGCATAAGTGTTGAATTTTTTGAAAAAGTTGATATTTTGAAACTATTGATAGTTGGTACAGGTATAACTTTTAAAATAAGACTGTTGCATCATGAAAAAACTGTTGATAGTTGAGTTTTTCGACAGTAACCATTGTGATAAATCGATAGTTCTATGTATAGTACTTACATCCCTACTGCTTTTGAAGTTGATGATCATTTGTTAATCTCTTGATAAATCTCGTGTAATAATCACTTTTCACCCAGGGTCAAGCAGGTATGTTGACCAATGGAACAGAGTGAAGTTAGCAGGACTGCTGCTTTTCAGCACTAAAATTGATATTTTATTGAACACAAAGGGCCTTAAAATGATTATTATTTCCTACTTGTCCAAGGAGATAAACAAAATGCTGAGTAAGAGTTGAAGTTGTCCCTAGTCAATTTGAGAAATTACCGTAATGATCCCATAAACAGCAATGATATGCTTCAAAACATGCTGAAGGGTATAACTCCGTTTTATATTCATATTCCAGTTTATTTGCAATAATGTCATTGTTCTGTATATCATGAAATATTAACAGCGATCATACTATGTCTTGGCAAAAAATATTCTTTTACATCTATATATGGATATTCTAGTGACTATATGTTAGGGAAAGTTGTTCTTCACCCTATTGTTTTTAAATCTTTCAGAGAGCTATTAGGTATAGTTGTCTCTCCTTTGTGTTGGAAGAAAGGTGAATGGATTGGTCTGGCTGTTATATGTGAGATAAGAGAGGTCATTGAACAGTTAAACAGAATAATAACCATACTTTATCCAGCCATGGTTCCAATTAGAATTAATCCTAAACATGAAGGAGCTCTTACACTGGAGTCCAGTAAGTGTTATTTTCAGTTTCATACATAGACCCATGATGGATCAGTTTATTAGATTTCTGACAGTGAGGTCGTTCATACTTAGGATCATTCCTTTGTGTACTCTTTTTAGACTGTCCTGCTTAAAATTATGTCTGCTTGTGATTGAGGCATGGATGCAGGGCTTGATGTTTGTTTTTGTATGATAAAAATATATATATATATTTTCTCTCTCTACATTAAAAATATATCTGTAAAAAAAATACCTATAACAGAAGATATGAGTCCCATAATCTGACACTGGGGATAGTTTATTTTTTTAGGTGTCATCTCAGTTATCATATTTAAGTAAGGCAGAGTAAGAAGTAGACACTCTGTCATCATATAAGTATAATACTTTGGATCATGGTGTTCAACCCAAATCAAGCAAACTATAACATGGCAATATTCATTAGTTTTCAAGAATCGACACCCCTGTGTGAGTGTGGCTGATTGATTGGTGTTTTATCTCGTGCTTAAGGGTATTTCACTTATATGATGGCAGTGTGTTCCAACAATAATTGACACTAGCACAACCACGATGTGAAGCGTTTCCAGAATGTTGGAAAGTTAATTTTCCTCCAGTACTAAGTAAAGACTGCATTACTACTCTTTAAACAAACTGACCTTAACCAGAGGGCCTGTGTGAATGTGATTAATGTTAGAAAAGTCTATATTTCTAAACGCAGAGAAAGATAATTTAGCTTGCCTCCACCAGGATTCAAACTCCGATCACGGGCCGGAATACTTTTATTTAATTTAGATGAGTCCTAATAGTTTCAATCACTCAAAGACAAAGAAAAAACTTAACTCAAAATATGTACCACATTCAGTTTGCTTCAAAGACTGTCAGTTGGTTATAAGTTTGTAGTCAGCTACACTTTGATGGATCTACAGTCAAGATTTTGGTTTATCTGCAAAGATCCTGGATTGCCCAGGATGCCTTTTCTGTATCATCAAATGTTAACAGTATGTAATGTGTATGATTGCAGGTTGTTCAACTATAAGCAGATCAGTGTGTTTAGTAAGGAGTGGCTCTACCTGGGGGTCGGGTGTTCTAATTAATTCTCACCTGGGAATTATTCTCACATGTAGCCATGTGGTCAGGTGGGCTGTTAATCCAACAGGTATGTTTCATTGTATATAGACAACTAACATTAACAATTTGCTTTTGCTGGTAGCGTGAAAGTGAAAAGTTGGCCGTGTCAGTGTGAGAAAATTGTGTTATTGTCAAAAGAATTGAAAGTGGCATACATGTAATGCTTAGCTATAATAAATATAAAAAAATGACTTGTAATTGAACAATATTACTATTGGAAATGTAAAATACGATTTCATACCATTGTACTATAATATTCACATTGATTGGCTGGTAGTGCTAAAAAAAATTGAGTAGTACTTACAATTTAGAAAAATCAAAGGCAAAATTAAACTTTGTATTAAGAATGAATTCTTAGGTTATTACACGCACTGTTTCAACCTCAGTACAGAGACAAAGGATTGTACCTTTTAAGAACTGATGAACAGGTTCTCCCACCAGACTGACAATGGCGAATCCCCAACCCTGTGGGAGCTCCCTGTGGCGCCAATTATGAATTTGTTGTGGCTTGTCGCATAGCAAATGGTGGGTGGTAGGGGAGAGCTTTCTACGGGGCAACACCAAGCCAATTACGAACTTGTTGTGGCGTGTCGCATTGCAATTGGTCGGTGGTAGGGGAGAGCTTCCTGTGCTTTCTATTATCCTATTATTATTTAATCTACCAAGCCTGGGGGGTTCGTCTTAACTCCACCTGGTGAGGGGGCCCTGTAATACGGTTCCATTTCTCACACCCAGATTCTCCAATCATAGATTTTTCCATCCTTGTAGTTCTGGTAAAGTTCACACATTCCAGTAAGTGGTACAGAGCCCACATTCTCCATTCCACACCCCAAGGGGACCAGTTTGATATAGCTGTCCTTAGTATATCCCAGCAGTTACCAAATGGATTCAAATCATCTACAATATCTGCCCGACCAATCAAACAAGGTACAATAATTCCTTTACTGGTCAAATCACTGGTTACAACAATTTAGTTGTTATGGGTCTTAAACCAGTCAGATCTATACTATCTGAGATTTACCAACCAGAAGAGTCCAGGACTGTTTTTGCATGACTTTTTGTTCATATATAACCACTGTTTAGTTGGTAAAGAAACATAAAGTTTGGTTAGTATCCCTGTACTGTTGTCATAAAACTGGTGTAGATTTAAAGGTAATACATCATTATGTAGTAAAATATGTCCTAAAACAAGAGCAATATTTTACCTGTTGTTGATGATTTTAGACAAAACAGCACATTATATCTATTCTTTGGAGTACATAATTCACAGATGATTTAGAACAAAAAATGAGTGAATGATAGTTGTGGCACAAGGATGCAGTTTTAGAATATAGTGTATTACATTAAATGGTAATTTATTATAAGATATTTTACATAAATATATTGACTCTTGGATTCTTGTTGATGTGTACAGCTGACTTTTTCACTGTTATTTTGATGTAATTAGGGGATGATGTTAGAGTGATTGGCCACGCCCTGTTTGACGAGGATAGTGACTTACCCCCATCAATAACAACAGGTGTCATTTCTAAAATGAAACTAGTTAACCAATCACCAGTATTGATTCAGGTAAATACAATGTTACCTAATTAGATGATAGTTTATGTATATGACTTATTGGGTCCAAACTAATTTACCAATATTTCTATTTTTTGTCAATTAGAAGATTCAGTTTTGTCAACACTTACATTTCTGATTGTAAATTTCTTTGATTTACCTGCTATCCTTGTTAAAAATAAAATAAAAAACCTATAACTGCCATATTCATCTGGTTTTAGACAACTTGTGCTGTCCATGCTGGTGCCAGTGGAGGTGCCCTGGTAAATTCTGAAGGGGAACTTATTGGTATGGTTGTCTGTAATGCCAAGTAAGTTATACACTGAACATGAAGTCCTACCATTTATTATAACAGACAGACAAAAGATTTTAATTTACACTTAACGCTTTTTAATTTCATTGTATATTTTGAAAGAATTATCAATGGTGAGGGATACTCTATAGGAATACTGTATATAGGACACAAACAAAAACTCTAAAGATCAATTCATTAATTCGGTAATATATAACTTTCTTGTTATTTTATATACGTCCGACATTAACTTTATTTATGAACAGAAAAATATTGAATATATCAGACATCACATTTCATGGCAAAAAGGAAATGCCTGCACTACTGAAAAAGGGACATTTTTTGAAGTTATGTATGAACTGCAGAGGGATCAAAATATCTTAGTTGATCATTGGATCCAAACCGATCAAAATAGTTAAAGACCAGTTTTACATGTATTTACACTTAATTTTCTACTGCTCCCTCTGACCAGTGATTATTTGCACTTGTCACACTGTTGGTGAAGTTTTCAGCATTAAAACAAGTAAAATGTTCTGTGGTCTGCTACTTGTAACTTTTTTTTTTTAAATTTCTGTGTTAGTCAACCCCTCTAATATATGTGGGAGAACCAAATTTATTTTGTTTGTTCTGAATAGTTTTGTTCTTCAGAAAAGGTTTCCATGGGGGTGCTTGCTGATATGATAGGAACAACACAGTTTTGTTTAGTTTTTCTATAAATTCTCACCATGTCGTAGCAAACAAGTAAACATTTATACCTTAAATACAGAATAAATGACTAATGTGGTAACTGATATATGTTGATGATGATTTCAGAGATGTGTCATCCGGTGCTTCATTTCCTCACATTAACCTTAGTGTTCCTCTACAAACTATTTATCCAGTACTCAGACAGTTTGAGAGAAGTAAAGGTAAGCTCTTAGTTGGGAAATACACAAGCCTAGCCACAGTTACCCAAGCAGCATACATGTACATCAGTGCTGACATTTTATTGTGAAAGAGTTATGTGTCTTTTAGATAGTGAATATTAACAGTATTTCGGTTATTTTGGGATAACACTTTCTAAGCTTGAATAGATTCTAGTGAAGAAAATTTTGCAGGTTGAAACCTGTCAGGGAATTAAACCCAACCCAAGTTACATGTAGGTACTGAATCCCCAGAAGTAATCTGGCCATCTATCCCAAAATATGAAATACTGATAATATTAACTTTCTAAAAGACACAAAAATCAAGAAGCCTCATGATAAATGGCACCAGCTGACGTCAGTCTGGTTTAGCTTGTTAGAGTCTGTATATGATTCACAGGTGGTAACTTACATGTACCGATCGGAACCTGGTTCGATGGAAAATTATCGTGTCCAAAACTGTATCCATGTACATAGAGACACCCCTTTCAGTAAGAGTAAGCCAGATTATTACCCTGTCCGTCTCCAAATCTGTGCCCTCACAAATAGAATATAGGCAATACTCATCTCATTTTATTGTTGTCTTACTGTGGCCTATTGTTGGAATAAATCACTGTCTATAATTGAAATACCATCGAGGATGATGTTAAACACTTATCAATCATGAGCCACTGCTTACTGGATCCTGTATGTGTTAAATGTCTTTCAATGATAGATCAGAATATGTGATCTCTATTGTACTATCCACTAGTTTTCTGTGCAATATGCCATTAAATTGACCATTTAAGTGACTCAATAGCATGGCTTCCACATGTTCCTATAATTTTCTCCAGACACCAGGAGAACTGTCAGCCATTAATAGGCTTGATCTAGTATACTATCAATTGGTATTTTCGGGGCATTCTACTGATTTAATTCTGTTACTTTTTTTTTTTTTAATTTTCCCTTCCTAATTCAGATAAAACTGTATTGAAAGCTCTCCATATAAGAAACAAAGAAGTGAAGACTTTGTGGAATTTAGGCAACACTGAATCCAGAATGAAGCAAGGTTAGTAATAGAAAAAAAAAAGGTAGATAATGTTATTTTGTAGTTTCATTAATGTTAAACAATTATTTTGAACAAAAGCTTCTCTACTCAAAACAATACTTTTTTGTCATGTTACTGACAGTTCAGCTTTAAAACTCTTGCAGTGTTTACACTTTAATATAACAAAATAAACATGTACTATTTTTTTTCTTTGTAGATGATAGACCCAAGCGAGTTGAGAGTAAATTATGAGTAACAACATGTTGCAGATCTGAGTCAATAACAGTGTTGAATTGATTTAAAACATTGAAAAAACAAACAACCATTCCATTGTATTAAATTTTAAAAAAATACATGATTTGCCATGAGACGTTTTTTTAACAAACACCGAAAATACAAAGTTGCCATATAAGTGAAATATGTAAAAGTTTGACCCAAAGAAACAACTTAGGGAGATACAGTTTCCAGCTCTATCATGGATCATTGTTAGATGAGGAGGAGGTTTGAGTCCGCCTGTCGACCATCAGGTGTATGAGTGAGTCAAACAATGTGGTTCCGGCAAAAAAACTGAGGGTGGCTTTTATGAACTTTCCTCCCAGTTTTCCACCTTGTTTAAGCAAGGAACAGTGTGAAGTGGATAATCCATCATCATATAAGTGAAGTACCATTGAGTATGATGTTAAATCCTAATCAATGAAACTAACAAAAAACAGTGTACATTACACTTGTCTGCCAGACCAGGTCAACGCTGGATAAATATGAATGGGGTGACCTCTTTACTTTAACCCAGGCAAACTGTTTTTGTAATCATAATATATTCTGTCAAATTTAGTGGTGGATTTAAAGGCAATTTGATTGGTGCTCCTTTGCACCAAGCATCTAGCTGCAACCGTATTACAGTATAGCATTGTGTACCAGTCACATGACATTTTCTGTCCAATCGATCTAGGTAAATATGGAGATAGTTTGGACACAATAACATATAAAAAATGATTGACAGCTGTACAAGCAATTTTACAAACCAATAAGAAAACCACAAAAGTTGTATTATTAATTCTGTATAATTTTGCATGACCATACGGCAATACGGGGGTTTCCAGTTATGACGTCACGACAACAGAGTGACATCCCTTTGCGAAATGACGTTGCCACTTTATGG
>JAQQZZ010000001.1:1439258-1453960 GCA_030265115.1 Mopalia vespertina
GTGTGAAGTGGACAATCCGTCGTCATATAAGTGAAATACCCTTGAGTACGACGTTAAACCCCAATCAAACAAACATAATGTGTACATATCTCACATTCAATAATATAAATCTTCTCTTTCAAACTGGCTCATTTTTATTCAGTATAATGAAATGTATTGACACTAATTTTGATGTTTATTTAAGTGCTAAAACGGCGGACTATTATCATAAATATAACTGCTTTCTGTTGTTGAATTTAAGATGTAATGGTTTAAATGATCATAAAGATTACCATGGTAACAGTACACTGGACAAAATATAACAAATACATGATGCACAAAATCATGTTACATTTTAATTGTTTATAAAATATTTCAAGTCATCAGTTATTCTATTTGAAAACCAGTGCTTTGAAAGTAAGCCTTTCTAAATAAATGTTGATATCCATTGTTCCAGTAAAGAACCGACATTGGGTATAAATGTACTTAAGTTTTCTCTTTGAAGCTATCTAGTTAGTCATAAGTATGTGGCTTCCGGCAGTGCAAGTACTGCTTTAACATGTAAAAACAATACATTATTCAGGTGTTCTTCCTTTGATCTTCACGTCAGATCATTTAGAAAATTATATATTATTCTTATATCAGTTTTCTATTATTAGTTGAATAAACATAATTTTTACGACGTGTGCTACTTATATTTGTCTATTTTAATTACGGCCTGCGGACGTGGATTACGTGTTTGCCTACTAATCCTGCTTCGATGTACCATCCACATGTTCGAGTCCATCTGTCAATCATCAGGTATATGAGTCCCACAATGTGGCTTTGGCGAATGCGAGGGTGGTTTTCACAAGGTTTCCTCTCGGTTTTTCATCCTAGCTCAGCAAGGAATATTGTGGAATAGACAATCCGGTGTCATATAAGTGAAATACCCTTGAGTATGACGTTAAACACAAACCAAACAAGCAAACTACTCCATTTTTATTATATTTTACTTTACCCTCATATGATATATACTTGCATCTCTACTAACTGAATGGGATGCATTACCATTGTAATTGTGGAACTATTTAAAGAAGACTTTTTTTGAGCTAGTGGGGGTTTATCCACAGGTTGAGGTGCCATGGTCTTGGAAATGAAGTCCAGTAATGGCATGTGCCTAGTCTGTTAAGCCAGTCATTATTACATTGGGTTGAGTTTTGTGTTATTAGCTCTCCTCCCGAAGTCAAACAAATGTTGGTTGAAATGGGAGGATACTAACCAGTCTTGTTTGATGTAGCACATTGTAACAGCTTCTTAAAGTCTAAAGGACAGAGTAGAATCTGTACAGGAATGAAGGATTATCCTCTCTTACATCACATTTGTCAGAGACCAGGCGATCTGCCTTGCATTTAACCTTCTCCATGCAAACGTCTCAACCTGTTAACATTCTTGCTGGAGCCTACTGAATCTGGCTTAAGAGTGGGGTTTTTTTTAAATCACTAAAAGTTTTCTGTTTATTTAGGGCATTTTTACAATTTTCTTTTCAATAGCTATGCTGTGCTTAGTTTTTCCCCTTAATGTTCACTGGAGCAGACGGCATGTTTTGTGAGCTTGGTAATGCAATCAATCGTCTGATTTGTCCATTGCCTTGATGGACGTTGGTACTACCGCGCTAACACTATTCTGACCCTGTACTGTACAGTCTCTCAGTCTGCTATTTGCTGAACATGCTAAACCTATTGGATGTTTAGGAACTTCATTTCCACGTTCCCTCCATTATTTCCCCCTGGTCTCTTTCCTCAATTCTTCCTTCCTCTGAAAGACGCAAATTAGCCCATTGCCTTGTGCACATGAGGGGGTGGCCCGAAAACATTGCGAAAAACGCCGAGACCAAAATAAAAGCAGTACCAGGTTTGGAATTGCAAATCTTCCCAATTGGCTGTAAACTGTTGTAAGCCAATTTGTGAGGTGATGGTTAGCGGTGGTCGGTTGACTGGGTGATGCTAGGAGTCAGCATTGACGCTTTAGTCCTCTTGAGAAACACTGGTAATTATTCGAAGGAAAACTACATTAAGCTGTATCAGAGTAAATGTGGTAATGGATTGTCAATCAGGTATTCCTCTGCGAGGTGTGAACATGTAGGAATATCCCTAAGCTGTATATATTAAGTCTATTGGCTTCAGTTAGCAGGTGCTTGCTGCACTCTGCCCATTGCTGTGTGTTATTGCAGCTTATACTCCATCCTGTAAATGATTGATTATTCACGTAATGTAGTTTGGGGATTTTATATGAATTAAGTTGCATGTGCACATTGGTGTTATTCTTTAGAGCTGCTGGTGTTTGACTATTCAGAGTTTAGTTTGGTGGCGGTTATTCCACAAGGCATGCAGATATGGGTTCAAGTGTGTACCAGTGCTGGCCGATGGACCTGCGGGTGTAAATTTGATGGGTTTTAGCAGTTTTTATGGAGTCAGTAATCTTAGAATGATGGTGCCATAATGGATGTGATAACCAAAAGGTGATACCGATATGCAACCGGAATGTTCTGGGCTCTTCATGGTCCTACAATTTATGTATGTACCACATGCCAGTATTTTAGAGCATTGCAAATATTTTGATTAAACAGGCCTGATGTTGAAAAGGAAAAACAGCAGGATATGCAAGCTGTTGATTTTTTTTGGTTCAAGCCATTCAGTGTAGCGTCATTAACCCTTTAAAGCAGCACATTGACATAGCAGTACAGGGTAATATAAACATCAGTACAGGTTCAGAGATGTAATCTGCTTTTACTGTTTGACAAATCTGTTCAGAATATTGACAGTAGGTGGCCAATTTACACTTCGTGTCGGCATCTTACTATTCAAAGACTAATGACACATGTAAATTTAGACAGTTTTTCGAAAATAGCTCTCGAGAGAATGTAATTTTGTTGTGGGTTAACAGACAGATGAGACTGCCATGTATGTGAGACTACCTGCCAGGCATGTCCATCAAAATGAAGTCTTATTAGGGACATTTCCCATTTCACTCATTTAAGACAGGATAATTATCTCCATCATCAAATATGTTAACCAATGACTTTTTTTTTTAAACACAGGTATTTTATCCTGTGAAACAATGAGCATGATGAATCAAGGATTTCTCTGGCCACCTTGGTTGTCTACTACATATAAAATCATTGCACATTTAGTTGTAAATATGAAGTGTATGTGTAAATAAAAATTGACAATGGACCTCTACAACATTTGTTGATTTTCAATGAAACTCCTGACTATGCCCCAAACACGGCTTGAGTCTGATATCAATTTTAACACAGCAAAAACATGTCAAAGACAATTATTAAAAATTAACAACTCTTGGGTTATTAATTTTTATTTTACTTTTACTTTTTTGATTTTTCATTTTCATTTACTAGGATGGAAAAGTGAGGTTATTGGTCAGGTGCAGTAAAAATGCACATGCACAATTTTCACACAATGGCAAAAAATCAAGTACAACTAATTTGCTTTGGTTTAAGTTGTAATCCTTGTTATATTAGCTACATTGTACATGTGTTCTGGACCTGTTATATTACTCACATAGGAGCATCTTGATTTAACCACAAATTAACTAGCACTGTATCCTTTCTTTCTACAGTTTATGTTTATTAATTTGTGAATTGCCTGCAATCTTTACTTAAACCATCAGGTTATGTTACACCCATGAGCTAATAATATATTCTATACCTGTCAGCCGCTATGATCTTAATAGACAGCATTTGAGGTGCAGTAAAGCTGAGGCTGTAGAGTTAAGCCAAGTAGACATGAAAAAGGCATATTAAAGCCTTCTGATTGGCAGAGTGACTTTCAGTGGCTGTTGACCTTAGACTTATTTCCCACACTGCTGCTTCTCAGTAGCGATAACCAATACAGGTATGTTTAATTGGTTTGTCCAAGGATATAGAGATCCTGGCTGGCTGTTTAATCCACTAGCACATGCTAGGTCATAGCTGTTCACTCACTAGTGACTCCCAATACACTTCAGCATAGGCAGACTCTAATCAAGAGAGACCTGCTCTACTGCTGCCAGAAGCTGGTTGATAACTGATGAAATTACGACTCTCTATTCACAGGGCAAACATGAGAATCAGAATTCAGCACATGGTGTTCTGTGCAAAATGGCATTTAACTGCTGTTATACCGATGTATTCCTCAGTTAACACTGGCTTCGGTCAGTAACTGTGCTTTCCTTGACCATATACATCACATTGATAGATCGATTCAGTCAACCTCAATGTGTTGTTGGTGGGAAGAGATTTCACAATAAAACCTCAACTGACCCCTACTACAGGAAACTATTGGCATATCACAGAGCACTTATTGGGGATCTAGTATGGGCGTTATTGTTTAACTGTGTTTCTTGTGGTTTATGTATCTGAGCAGATTCACTCAAAGATAATTCACATTGGTACACTTTTTATCAAAATTTAGGCATCATCTATAGCATTTTGTCAGTGTATTTTATATTCTATCTTTTTGAATAGATTGTTGAATAATAAATAAATGATGACTGTTGGGGGTATAGCAAAATGATTATTAATGTTAAGATGATTCGCTTGGATATTGATAGTGGGCTAGTAACCATTCTGTACTTGGCAATCGTACCGTAGAGACTTATAATATGCTGGGACGTTTTATTGGAGAAAATGAAGAAAACATGTCAGTATATTATGGGTGTATTTACAAGAGCAGATGTGATGGATCCATTAAGCTTGTCGTCGGGTTTGCATGTAGAATCAATCATATTCTACGGTTCTGTATTTGGCAACTTGTGTATAATGTATAATAAACCCAACAGAGAGCATATGATATTATTAATGGCTGTACAGGGAGAAACTAATTAGCAGTAATAATTAAAGTTCTTCTTATAAAGACATCTGGCTAAGGGCAGTGTGCACCGAGCACAGTCATGCGGTCTTTACTTAGCAATGTGGGAGCCTTAAAATTCCATCATAGCAAGCACTTCACTTTGTATGGTTGTGGTGATATATAAACACCAAATAGTCTTCTTCTGAGAGTGATATTAAAACCTGACTAGATTTAAATGTTATATTCTGACCTTGAATTTCAAATAAACGATAAGAACATTTTAGAAATGAACAGTTAGATGTATAAATACACTTAAGTATCTTTAATACACTACAATGTAATTGGATATAATTGACTTTCCTTTAGATGCCAGACTGATGGGGTCTGTTCTGTACGATATGTACACAGTATTGACTGTCTTTTCTGACTCAAACTGACTGTCCTTTTCTGTTTCAACAGACAGATTGTACCATTGAACAGTATAATTAATGGATTATCTTTC
Source organism: Mopalia vespertina (assembly GCA_030265115.1). Taxonomy (NCBI): domain Eukaryota; kingdom Metazoa; phylum Mollusca; class Polyplacophora; order Chitonida; family Mopaliidae; genus Mopalia; species Mopalia vespertina. The sequence continues at coordinate 1,444,569 of JAQQZZ010000001.1, forward strand.
AGTGTTGATCCTTCGTTTCTATTCTATGTTGATCCTATATTCTTTTCAGGTTTGAATAGGATGAATATAGGTGGATATGCGTGTCAATCCAGCCTTTCTGATTAGTTCTCAGTCAAGTGTGGTTGATCCTAAAGCCTGGAGAATCTCACACGAGTATATCAGAATTGATCAACAGTTTTTGGCAGTAATGCCACTTCAGTTTGTGTGGTTTGAAATTTAATATTTGCCGAGTGTGGATAAAATTCCACAGGTTTGGTAAACTGTCTGAGCCCCAAATCTTTGTCTAAGTCCTTTCCTGGGAAGGGTTTTATTTTGCCAAAAAAAGAAGAAAGTACCTTGATTTAAGATAAGTTTGCTTACAGTCTGGAACTACATGCCTCCAGTCATCACTTCTTGGCTTGGATTATTTCTAATCTCTGAATTGAATATGACAAAGAACCATCTGATTTGATCATGATGAAGAATCTTTCTTCAATCTTTATCTGGTACTCAGATTTTAAACTTTTGTCTGCTGTAATCGATACGGAACCAGATCAGGCTGAAAGATCAACACAGAAAATTCTGTATTGATGTCCGCTTACATGAAGGATTAAAAGTTCAAGAAATCCAGACGTATATATGTCAGATTGTCACTGGAGCCATTTCAGTCAAGTTTGTATAATGCAAATCCAATAATATATAGAACATGTAGGGACTCTCAAGTTCGATTTATTACACCCACTTTGGTCTCGGTAAAACTACATTTGCGGCTTTTATAACAGCCTCAATTTTATTTATTATATTATCATTACATGTATCACACAGTGATGCAAATGATGCAGTGAGTCCAAATCAATTCCACAGGTAATGCATATTGGTAATTGTGCGTCACATGTCAGTTCTTTCTGATAACAAATTTCAGTATAAAGAAAAGTTTGTGCAGGATGTTAGCAGATTGATCATGTTTTCAATATCCAATATAAAGACTATCATAACCCTACTTTCATTGCATCTGAAGTGTGTGTTTACTTGTGGAGAAATGAAATATCTGGTTGTTTCATAAAGTGAACACATCTGGTGCTGTTTGCTAAATTAGGCCCGTAATTAAATTTTGTGTTCCTTTTTCAGGCTTTATTTAGTATTAGGTGGAAACAAATAGGCTTTGTGAACATATTACTGTCTTCTTTTTATGGAAGAGGTAACATGTTGACAAGTCCTGGAATGTAATAAAAACGTCCTTCGCCATACATCAACTGGTGAAATCTGTTAAAGCTCTGGTTTGCTAAAAAAGAAACACAACAATGGCAAGTTAACAGCCTCCTTAAAGTCACTTAGGCGATATAAAAGAATCTTTGTGGGAATGGAAGGCAGTGTTTATTATACAGATTGATACTGGGGTCTAACAAAGAGCCAAAAGAGAAGCAGTCTGCCATGTATCAGAGATAAGACTGTATGGAGTCCCCATGAAATATGGTATTGGGATGAGGTGTATTTTACACTTGGCCTAAAGATTCTGGTACTTGATATAATCAGAGACTCTAATGTCCCAATAGCCCCATGGAATACTTGCCTGTATAATTATGCCCGGCTGTTTCCCCCAGTGTAAATCACATGGACAGAATGGGTTTGCATACTAATAATGGCTACCCTTCAAATATGTAATCTGTGTCCATTAATTCCTAAGCTCAGTGAGATGGCTCATAGACTGACTACACAGCAGTTATATCCCAATTGTTCCTCAAAACCTCTATTGCTTTTTAGGAATGGTTATCTTCTGTCCTGAACAGATGGGTCAGGCCAGTACTATGTTGACACGCCCTGTTGCTGGGGGCAGTGTGTTTCAAGTAAAGCCATGCTATCTTTCCTTTATATTATTGTAAGTGTGACATCAATGCCTTTTACATGTGAGTGAAATAACCTTAAGCACAGCGCTAAACACAAATCAATCAATCAATCAGTCATTAACTGAATGTAAGTTGACCACAGAGGATGTAAATAGAATGTTGGCAGGAGTTATTCATGGCAGTTTAGGTTGGGGAACTTTACAGCCAGTAATCATGCTAAACGACCGAGATGAAATCATGGTGAAGAAATAAAGACCTTCTTCTTTAGGTCATAGACCAGTCAGCCATTCTCATTCAATTGTCCATCTGGTGAATCAGCCCACCTTTAAACACTCTATTTTGCTCGTCCTAACCAAAGCTTCAGAAACCTAGCCAATGAACCTTGAGAATTGATGCGGCGACCAGCCAACTAAGAATTGATTGAGCTTGCCTTAACTACCTTGAAGATCTTCTCCATATAAATTGTCTCGACTATCAGTGGATTTGGGCAGAGAAAAACAAAATCTTAACAGATTAAGGCTTACTTGTACTTTAATTTCACAGGCAGTGAAAAAATGGACAAAAATTCAAATTGTTATATTTCTCCATTTAGATTTAAATGTAATGAAATAAATCTTTAAAATATATTAGCCATGAGTTTGATATTTCTGGTAAAATTGTCCAAAGTGATCTGCTTTGCCTTCCTACAAGTATGTCTTTTCCGCTCATATTGATTTAGATTATTCTTAACAATATTGTTTCAATGCTATCATTTCTTCATTGGGACTCCCTGCTGGTGGATACATTTTGCAATGCGGTGTGACAACAGTGACTAGAATGGGTATATAATGCTGAAGGCATATAATCCCCCTTGTAACACGGCATGCTCGTATTGTGACTGACACAAGCACCTGCTCGTAGCTGGCAACCATGCACAATGACTGCCATTGAGGGGATTACTCACGATTCACCACATTAACTCACATATCCAGCATAACATGGCTCATGAGATGGGCTTAAAGTAAAGTGGGGTTGTTTTCTCTTATTAAAATCTCCTCCTCCTCCCCCCCTGTAACACACACTTAAGTATAACTGTTAGTATAACTAAAGAATCTAAATGAAAGATACATGTAACAGATTTGAGATGTTCTCTCATTAATTTTTCATTCTACTGAAAGACTGTCCTTTTGTATGGTTGAAATGATTTTCAACTTTTTTTGGTAACATTTCAGTGGATTAAGCATGCTTATCATGGAAACTTACATGTCAAGTTTGACTTTCTATCAAATTTGTTAAGTTTTGCACAGTTATTGCCAATCATATTTTGAATTCTTACTGGGTTACAGCTTTGGCCACATTCCTGTAGAAATGGTAGAGAACTTAAGTATTGCACTCAGTACTATGACTTGTTTTACTTAATTAGTATCTTTTCAAAGTGTTCTAGAACTCCTCTGAGAATGGCATGACTGCATGCACTGTTCCACAATCTCATCATGTAGCAAACAATTTCTATGGGGAATATATAATTATACTGCTTGAATAATAATTATGTTTAAAAGAACAAATTTGCGAAGGAACAGCAATTGTTTGGGAAAATATAATTCCATTCTGCTTCCTGGGTATTCGAGACACACAATAGCATGTAATGGGATAATTAGTGTTTTGGAAATCTGGAGTAATGGTCTGTGTAGGAATGTGGTAACAATAAGAAACACAGTATGAAAATGTGAACTAATTTAGACAGAAACCTGTCAGGGGCACCTGTTTTCAAAGATTTCCTGATTTCATACCAGGAGCTGTTGAATTCTTATAATGCATCCTACACCAAATACTCAAATTTTATCTAGAATTCCATGACATACACTATTCCAGATTTTTGTTGTTTTACATATCTTTACACACTATTCACTTGCACTTCACAACTGAAAATAACTGATACTTTGTTACAAGCACATGTATTGTATGCCTTGATGAGGTATTAGATCAGTTTTTTTAATTGTTAAGGGATTTACATTGTAGTGGAAAACTGAAGAGAATGTGAATATACCAGGACTTAGAGACGTGCAATTAACCCAAGGTGCTGACCTCATTATATACATTTCCCCAGACAAAACCAATCCGTTAATCAATTCCTTTGTCCTTACCAATTACTTCACAGCAAAATAACACAAAAATTACTACTGCTACAAGTAAACATTCCTTTATTTTAATTTTTGTTTTTATAGGAGCTGCTGAAGGCATTATTTAACAAGTATTGATTTGATAAATGTACTTATATGGATATATTTAATTATTAAAATTAATTTTGTGGCACCATTGACCAGAACCACTTTTGTTGAATGGCCTCACCCTGCTATTTTTGCCAAATTTGTGTTCCCATCATGGTTTTCTTGTGGACAGGTATGTGTTCTGCCAATTTTTTTTTTTTACAAAAACTTAAAGGAGTGATTTTTGCAGAGGACACACATAGGCGAGCATGTCATCATGTGAGTGAAATTAACCCAAGGACATAAAACAAATAAAACAAACAACTATGCAGCAGTGCCAATCAAACCCAAAGTGTCTATTGGCATTAAGCTTGTTTTAAAAACCTATTCCATATATTGGTGTGACAGGTACATCTGTTGCAAAACAAAAACAGGGCTAAATTTTAAACTTTCATGGAAGATTTAGTTATGTGTAAAACGGGAATTTCAAAAGGGTGAGAATGAGCCTTTGAATTCTGTCAGAACGGTCAAGATTTGTGGGTTCTGGCCCTTTTAATATTTACAATAATAACCGTGTGATAGTTCATTACACAGTGCCTTTTTCATGAATGTTGTGACCACAGAGAATCACATTTCAAAGATCAAATTTTACCCAATGCTAAAATTGTTGAGATTTCCCTTTTAATCAAAATCTAACATTGAAATCCACTATGTACCTGTACTTCATGCTGGTTAGAGACTCTACCATTAGACTGTAGATAGACACCAGCAATTATAAGAAATTGATTGGAGTGTCCTTGGAGGTAGATTTACCTTGTAGCCAGGCTTTGATGGTGTTTCCATTACAGACTTTATCCTGGGTTAATTATTGGATGAGAAAAGAGTCTGTTTCTGTAGTTGGAGACAGGATATCCTGCCAGTCTTGCTATTAGAGGAGGTCTACAGTCATTTCACAGGGCTAATAACTGAAAGGTTTGTCACAATACGGAAACGAGAAAACAAACCATTTTTGTATCTCCTCTGCACACAAAGCAAAAGTCCTTGGTCAATTACTTAGAAAACTCAGATTTGCAAATTGTGCTTCAATCCGGAATATAACTATTATGTCCTTCTTTGATTCGTGTTACTCAGTAAATTAATACAATAGCTTATGATTAGAACAAAACCATGATAAATACACAGATCTAAAAGAAAATCGTTTTAGTGGATTAATCTACCTGCCATAACTTGACACTACTTGTGTATTTATGTCAAGTTAATCATTCATTGAATCAAGGTGCTTATAAGTCAAATGTGTATCATTCCGTGTACTGAGCAGATTAATGACAAGCCCTACAAACACTAGATTATTCATAGGAATGAAATAAAGTGTAATGTATTTATAAGGGGTAATTCATTGGGTGTTACAATGTTTTTAGGACATTTTGATTGAAAGAACAGACAGATTTGAAACACAAAAAAAGAAAACCTGTTTAGTTTAAAAGACATTATGGTAGAAATGTTTTTTTAAAATTCCCTAGACAGTATTGTAGAAAAAAAACCTTTAGTTTGAGCTTACTTTGTTATGCTGTCAGTGTATCGCCAGACACTATATTATGCAAACATAGTTTAAAAGCTAGTTGAATGCCATAGTGATGTGGCTGTTTTCTTTTCTAGTCGGCCAATCTGAGGCCTGACAGTGTTAATGAGTGGATTACAGCGTACAGCTTCCCAACAAATAGAGATGTAAACAACAGATAGTACATCTGGTTTTCAGATTGTGTCTACCTCTGGAAGATTGCCCTTTGGAAGAGAACCTCTCTGGTGATACCAGTTACCTTGCCAGGACATGTAGTCCGCTTTCACTTCATTAGCTACATCCAAGCACTTTTTTCCAAGACTCCAAATATTTTGAAAGCTTAAAATAACATGTTTTCATTAGGGAGAATGTACCAAATGGCTTTGGAAAAAACTTTCTAGTAATAGCAGAGCTTCCTTCTGGAGATATTTTGTCATTAACAGTTATCAGAGCTGTGCCTCTGTTTTCCTGACTGTTTTTTCTGCCATTTCTCCTCTGGTTTCTTGGTGTTGTTTTACTTGTAACATCCTGGATTGTTAGGTTCTGCTCTGATGATGGAATTCCGACAGTAAAACTTGGTGATCATATCTCTCCTATAACCCGTTCAGCCCATGTTTGTGTTGGTTGTTATCTCATCCAATCAGTGACTACAGTTTGTCTGTCTCTGAATATGGCATGTTTTGGGTACCTGATTGATCTCAGCTGGCTTTTACTGATAAACAGATATGAATAAACTAGGTGGCAATTGTTTGAGTAAATTTTCATTCTGTTATCAGAATTAGAATCTGCTCTAATCTTATACATTTGCAGTAAATTTCACCTTAATTAATTTTGCAAGTAACACACAGACTTTTGTATTGATTCCTAACAGTTTTTTTTATAAAGATTTTCATGTTCTTAACAATGTTGAGGTTTTCACAAAGACAGTAAAATTGCTTACAAAAAAATGTTCAGTTTCTGCCAAATATGAAAGGTTTTTGCCAGTGAAGAATATTAGTGAAGCAAAGACTGGAATTTGTGCACAGGTTACTTGGTATTCAGTTCTTGTGTTGTCCGACATATTGACTGATGTGTCTGTGTCTAGTTATAGGGAATGACTTTATAAGTTTGGAAAGAAATAGTCTAGCTCCATACGTCTGTTAAGAATTATTTTCAGCCAAGCAGACAAGTGTTCATGCCAGGCTGGTATGTCTTCTTCTGGTAAAACACATTTCCACATTGTTTGTGGTTCAAAGATATTCCAGTGTCTGGCATGTTTTTAATTTACAGTCCCTCTTGAAATGTGTGATGTGTTAAAAATGGAGAAGTTTACCAGTGTCTGGTTGTTGTCCATCAGTAGTTTAGCTTCAACAATTGCCAGCTGTTCTCCCCTAAGAACAGGTGTCATCAGATACATGTTTATACAGTCTATCATCTCACAAACTATGCCCTTTTTATATAACTCATTCTTTTGTCTACCATTGGGTTGTTTAAATAATACCAACGTTATTTACACAATATGGTGACAAATGTGTCAGTTACTAAACAGAACAGATTAAAGCCTGTAGTACCACTGAATGGTTTAACATAATAAGCAAATAGCCTAATTTAAAAAAAAAAGTGAAAATGAGGTGATTGTTTTTCAGAAAATACTATTTGTGTATTATGTGTTAAATCACACACATTTTCACATTCTTACTTTTTTGTGCTGTTCACTTTATTAGCTTTGTTTTATTTTTCAAAATAAATTTGTTTTGAGGGCTTTAATATTGTCAATAACCCCTGAATCAAATTTTTATTTAGATCAGCATTTAATTGTAGAGCCATACCTGCTACAAGCTATGTACCACACTTTACACCTGTAACATTTGTCAGTTACTTAATCGGTTAAAGATATTTATTTGCAAATTTAGCTAACACTCTGGCTTAGTCAAAATTGATTCGCTAATATTAATGATGATTAACAATCATTGTTCATTCAAGTTCAGCATTAAGCAATTCCTTTTCGCTGGCCGTGTTATTTTTTTTTTATAAATTTGAAGATGTCGACCTTTGATTAGATTTATGTGAATTTGAAGAAATATGATTTTACAGTTTGTCATGAATACCGATAAATTACTGGATTTCTTCATATCGTCTCAGTTAAAGCTATGCATTGTTGAAATTGCTGGATGCTGAATTCCGAGGATTGGGCTGAAGGATTACTTTAAATGGCAAACCATAAATGGAGAAAAAACTGTGACAGGTTGGGTGGAAATAGACTGAGCTGTCATGAGCCAATTTCCCTGGCTGAGCTGGACTTCCTGGGGCCCCCCTCCACTACATCCGTAACTCGCCTGATGCTCACAGTCACTTTTTCTCAGCTGGTCATATAGTGATGTCAAACCTCCAGATCAACTGAAATCATCAACTTTTACACAGTTGATAAACCTCACTGTTGTGTTTAGTTATGCATTATAGTGCCTTTAGGTTTTTTTTCACTGACTTGGAAAATGAAAGTAATGTGTTTCTTCAAATATTATGTGTTCTTACCCAAATTATTATGCCAATTTGTTTATTTTCATGATTTTGTAGTATCTTATTCATATTTCTTTGCAACCTGCAAATGGCTCTGTTATACAAGATGTTTTATTTTGTTAGTTTGTCTATGGTCAATTAGAAATCATTGTAACACTCGTTCATATTTGTCTGTTGGAATTCAATTGAAATTTTGTAGCCATGTGATAACACTGGCTAATTGTGGGAGATATTTTTTTCTTCTTTTTCTGCTACACAGTATTTCACCTTTTTAGACTTATAATATTATTTTGTACATTTTCTTGATAAAGTTTGCTAATTTTAAACAATACTGACTTTATTGGCATTATCATAGTACTTGGTACATTTGCCAACCATATCACTTGCCTACATGTACATTTGGCAGTCGGAACTCTCTCATCAGACGATGTAAGTTAATTTCACTGATATGTCAATCATTTTTGGAGAGGAAAAATCCAGTTGGATTGTAAGGATAGGGACAGGTCAATAAGTCTCCGAACATTGCCAAAAGATATACTATATATATGTACAATATACACTTTACAATGTCATGGAAAAATAGAAAGAGGAAAGAAATGATATAGTGTAGGGCATGCAGACAGCTAAAGTAATTGGATTGGTTGAGCTTTGAAATGCTAGTACAGGCTTCTGGCAGTATAAATGGCTGATGTCCGATCGGATGAATGTAGACAATACCAGGGAAAAGTTTTTACCACAGGCCACATGACTGTAATATGGAAGTATAGACTGGCTGGCCTGATCAATGGACTCTCAACTCATACATTTCCATTGATATTATGTTACTCTGGTCATAAGTGAAGTGTACATCGCACCCACCTTTTCCACAACACTAGCTCCTTTTATTTGAAGACCAATAGACTTAGATGTTACCTACAGATTTGTCATAAATCCCCTGGTTTAAGCCATTTTCAGGCCAGATAATCAGACTGGTATTTGGGGCGTGAAACATCATGTTCTTGCCATAGGGGTCAATCAATTTCATGGAGATTTCTCTCCTCAATCCCTTAAGCCAATTGAAGTTCAGAAAAATGCTTTCATTAATACCTTCAATTTGCCAATTGGTTTGATTAAAACAACTAGAAGTGCATGATCAGCTGCAGCTCAATTGTCAACACTGTTTTCCATCATGTCTGAAATTTATTTATAGGGCAGACATGTTCTTACCTTGATTATGCTATGTAAGATTAATAACACTCTAAGGGGGCTTTGGGTTGCCCTTTGTGTGGGGGGGGGGGGGGGGGGGGGGGGGGGGGGGGGGGGGGGGGGGGGGGGGGGGGGGGGGGGGGG
>JAQQZZ010000001.1:1453970-1478207 GCA_030265115.1 Mopalia vespertina
GGCCTTTGTGTCCCCCCCCCCCCCCCCCCCTCCCCCAACTGATAAGGGCTACACAAAGATGATATTTTAGGGATATTTCTTAGTCCTATGATTGTTCTGTCTTGGCATTTCGTGAGATTTCCTTAACCATTAGGCTGGCACGTTGTCCTATGAGTGAAATTATCTTAAGTATAGGGTAAAACCACAAACAATCTAAGTTAAACTGAACAGATTTAATTGTCAAATAAAGTAGATGCCAAAATATCCATTGATGGAAGTTTCAAAAACTATTTGTATTTCTCATATCTTGATTACATAAGCTTACAGTATTGTATTTTCTTGAGGCATTTGGACTTTATTACTCAAACATTTACTGACAAGTTGTAAAGAACAGTTTTATTGGTAATGTTATTTACTGTGATATTCTATCAAATATGACTCACAAATCCAATGTAAAAAGCTCACTATGCATTATAAATTGTGTCATCTATCATAACACTGAGCCAGGCCAAATGAATCTGTGTGCCGATGAGCCAGATCAATTCTTCTTAACTTAAGCTTGAATGGTGCAAAATGATTTTTTTAATTCTTTTTTTGCCAATACAAGGCAATATACAGCTGGATAAGAGAATAATGGAAATTTTAGCCACAAGCTAGTCATATGTCAAAGCTGAAGAGGCTTTACTCTTAATACATCTCATTGTCTCGATGGTGGAATATTGTCCCCGAATCAATGCTCATCAGTTTCCAGTTGAAGCAAGTAACCAAAAACTCCAGAGATTGGTCATTGATATATTCCTACAGACAACACAAATGATAGATAACTTGCCACAAAATCATATTGTGATTTTTTTTTTGCTGTCCTAACATACGTTGTTATTTGCATATTTATGACTTTTGGCTATTCAAATAGCAAACATTTGTTTTTTTACAAACTGTTGCTTTTTATTAGCTTTTTTCCCCCATTTTTTTCATTTTCTTGTATGACTTTTTCAGTAAATAAGTTCATAATATATTTTGATTCACTATAGAAGAGTTCACACATTATATATGTACAAACATAAAAAGTGAATTATTACCCCCCTCAACACTCCCTCTTTTCTGTGTGTGTGTGTGTGGGGGGGGGGGGGGGGGTCAAGCCTTGCCCAGTCTGTATATTAGTTATAATTTAACTTTGGCTTTTGATCTTGCATACATGTGTTTTATACTTCTCCATTTGTGCAACCTTAGAAAAAGAAATTGCAAATTTCCAATAAATAGTTCAAAGTGAAATAAGTGCACACATGTAAAAGATGAAGATAACGCCTGTGATTCCAAAGCTTGTTTGGTTACAAAATTATTTCTGGAAGTGCTTTTGCCAAGTGTATGTATTACGAGAGGGGGGGGGGGGGAGGGGGGGGGGTGTATTTTTAAGAAATTTCTGATGGGTTTTCTCTTATTTTATATGATAACTCAAGTTATAAATTTGATATAAATGTTTGCATAAAACGTATAGATTTAATAAAACACACATGTATATATCAGGAAGCTGTACAGTAAAATAACCATTTGGAATCAAGTTCTAACGAGTTCAAAAGAACATTAAACTGTTTATTGAGCAGAAAAAATGTTGCATTATGAAAATTGATTAGATGAAGGGTAAAGGGTCAAATTCTCAGGTCAAGACTGACCAGTTATAATTGACTTAGTTCTTCCTATTTGGATCAGGGACCATGGTTACCCAGGAGGCAATAGGCCAATTAAGCATGCTCTATGTTTACTCTATTTCGTTCCATTGCCTGAGGTTTCTTTGCACATCATCCCAGGTTTCTGCCAATCTTTTCAGAGTCATTGACAAGCAAAGGTAGAGCGTTTCGTCCAAATTAAATATTAGACAAACCCGATACTGCTGCTTGATTACACAGATTTGGTAAGCCCGCTGTGGTTCTACACACAGAATACACTGATAACTGGTTTCACATTCTCATTGCTTATGTAGTCCTGCTGATTTAACATTCACATAGATCTGGCTACTGTTATTTTGAACCCACAGACAGAAAGCTCGCTGTAACATCTAACCTTTTTCAGTTCAGTTAATCCATCACACTCTCAGTCCTACAGTTAGATTTATGTAGATATTAACACAATTTTGTTCAAATGCTATATCTGTCATCACATCAGACTCTTGTCATGTAAACTGCATTTTAAAGATGGGAGAGCTGCTTTGAAGATTTATTGCTGTGAATTGCTTCATTGGTCTTTGGAAAAGCATGCATCGGCAAAGTAAATACCTTTCTTATAATTGTGAGCCTGGGTTAAGTGTAAAAACTTTACTCTGCTGTGCTAACTCAGTTTATGACTGGCTGTGAGAAGAAGTGAATTATGAAAAGAAACCACTTATGAACGAGAAGCTATAGAGAGATATTGTTAGGCTAGTAGTACCTGATATAGAGTGGTTGATAAGAGACTATCTGAATTCCACAAGGCTTCCTGTCACTGGCTCTAGTACATTATTTCTTAGATTATTTTGTGGAGGCAGATAAATTTTCAGTTTAGTAGAAAGGGAAAGGACTCTCTGAAGAAACAGCTGTCTGGGAAAAGGGAGTGAAACACACTTTACAACATCTCACAGTTTTACTTACTGTTGGCCTCTGGGCTTAAGGGAATGCTTGCATCAGTTACAATTTGACAGATGTATGTTAGATTTGGAAATGAACTCAAATCTGGGACTCTATTGCAGAGGTAAATCCTAGAAAGTTAAATGTCAGACAGGATAATAAGCCGTTCTTTTAGATCGGGGAGGCGATACCCCCAAGACCTTCAGTACAGATCAGAATTCTGGGTACTTTGCCATCTAATGTTAATTGGTGCCCAGAACCTATCGGAGATGTATTTGGTTACGACCTATGTCATAGTTAAATGTTATATCTGTCAACTAATTGACAGTCCAGCATATGGTTATCCACACACCACACCCCCATATAGCCCCTATCACCCAGACACAGTAAGGCATTTAACCGTCCTCAGGCTGTGAACCACCCAGCCAATTAAGAGTCCCATTAGACCTATCTTATTCTCTTAACACATGTCCCTAGTTAGACTGAGTCTACTTACTCTATAATAACACTATTTACTTCCCACTATAAATTGTTTGACTTGATGAAGACAGATTAACATCCATCCTTCTCGAATTACTATTGATACATCATTGATATGCCTTGGTGAAACAATGGACAATTCCGGGTGCCTTGTGATAAACTAGATGTAGATTAGAGATCTGACTGATTAGAATTAGTTACATATGTGTATATTAGCATTGTTGAAGAAGTCTCATTGAATTTGTCACAAAGAAATAACAAAGGTTGCAGGGAGAATGTATCGTTGTCCACACCTATGATCGTTATTTTATAAGGTAAAAGTCTACTTTAATTCTACCTGGCTGTTCAGGTTAAAAGCAATAATTTAAGCTAAGTTCCCAGAGAGCAGAAGTGTGTAATTATCTGAGGGTAGTTTATATTCTGACCAGGTAGCCTTTTGTCATTAAATCACCTGTAAGAGTGTTATTGAATAGATGCTTGTATGAAGAGGAGTGATTTATTTTAGCTTCTGAATAGGGGTTGACAGCCAGGAAGCCAAGTGCTTTCAGGGCTGTTTACTTACTGCATGACTTCCTTTCAGCCGGTCTAACCAGCCAGAAATAATTACTCTATTTCCAGACAAATTCTTTATTAATTTACTCAAAAACGTGGAAAGAAAAATACAGGTCATTTATTATTTTGCAGCAATGGAAAACACTATGACAAACCTTTAGAACAAAACACACAGGAATGAGCTTGCCTAGCTCTTGATGTAGCACATTGGGGGATTGTTTTTATATTGTGTATGAATGAATTGTCTGGAGATGGGGTAAATGAAGAATCTGCCACCTGCATGCGGCACTTTTTTGACGCATTACTCCTGCTGAGATTGATGGCCAATGACCAGACGATGGTCACAGGAAGTCTTTAGAGGATGGTGGTCACAGAGGTAGGGGGAGTACCATCCGGGATGTGTGCTAGCTCTGACATGCCTCACTTAGGTAGGTCTTAATTAATAATCCCTTGGGTTGGTGCTGCTACCACAAAGGACTCTGAGAAGCGCATTTGGATAATTGAAGGATGACCATTGTTCTGGGGCTTGCTAGGGAAAAGGCCATTCCTAGTTGTGTCAATACGGACACGTCACTGGACAGCACTGTCACCAGTAATCAGGGGCCGTCTTCATTATGTGATGTCGTCATGCAACCACATTAACTTGTACATCTTCCATCAACAAATCCTCCCCTGATGCTTCCTTCAAACGATTACACATTTAACCAGCCAGGTCCATTTTGTGTTTAATCAATATCACAAAGACACAATGAACTTCTGTCTTCCTGGCAATTGAAATGCTGCCAATAAATGACTGCCTTTTAGGTGAACACGTGTTTTAGGATTTAACATGCGATTCTAAAATAAATTGTTGGAAAATAGTAATTTGAAAATATTTTTTTCAATAGATTAAATAGATACAGTGTAGTATGATTATATAAAAAGTTTCATTAGCAGGGGAGTTTCTAGAATATGTTTCCAGGTTCCTATCTCAAATTCTCCACCCAATTTCAGCTTGATTTTAACACAGATATTATGCAAATAGTTATGCATAAACATTAATCTGGGCGGCCATATGTCTTCCGGAACCAAATTGACTCTAGAAATTCATCTGATTAGTCAATAATGTATGTCCCTAGTAATCCTTTTATTTAAATAATTTAGAATTAAAGAAAAACAATTGTTGGATATCCATTTTTATGTTTTCAATTTAGATTGCTTGCAAGTTGTTTTGTGTTAATTGCTAGATGTGAATAATAGACCATGTCAAGTTACAGAGGACAAAGGTCTACATGCTTCAAAGGAGACTTGTGCTCTGTGTAACGAGAACTGTTGCTGGGTGGCAAAAGTGAAGGGTTGTGGGCGTTAGCTTTGGCATCTGGCTGCACTGAAGCCAATGACAACTTTTAACACTTCCTACTGCAACATTGTTATCTGTCAGAGAAAGGAAGTGTGCCTATGTTAAGGAACACATTAGCTTCACTCTCTGGCTGCCGGTCGACACATTTAAGAGAACTTTGTCCAGGTCTTTCCTCTGTTACTCACTCAGTCTGTTGCATCCATGTTGTCACTTTACTATTGTATTTTGTCAGACCACAAATACGGCAGCCAAAGGTAAACAACATAGAGCAAAGGCAAACTGAATCAATAAGTAACATCGCACTTCTGTTTGTTTATGATGATTATAAAAAGTTCATTCCTGGAACTTATCTTTTATACCAATTCATGATCAATTTGAAGGTGTTGCTTTTGCTCACATTACTTCTAATGTAATGTTTGCCAATAGAAATCAATAGATATAATGGATTACATGAAGAAAAGCCTTCTATTGACCATGGCTGATGAGAACTCACTTAGATCTACACTGATACCCGCTCAGGGATATTCCCAGGTTTTCAAAGGGAACAGAAATACTGTTTTTTCTCTACCTAGATGTGTCTGCAATCTTATTTCCACTGGCAGTACTTCTAGTTTAAAGTTTGCAAGTTTAATTGACCTTCTGACTTGTCCAAACAGTCAGAGTAACTGTATCAGTGTCTTTAGGCTAACACTAGATGGGGAAACCCACACTGAGGGACAATATTTGACTACACTTATGGGTAAAGCTGGATGAATATTTTCATTTCTCTGGTGGCCTTGATGACAAAGACTGGCAGTAATGCTATTTAAATCTTGGTGTGATTATCATGATGGGCTTGGAATGGGATAGGGGGAGTGAGTCTGATTGCTCCAACTACTCCCAGATAAGAGCCTTTAGCCAGCCTTTACTTTTTCAGAGCTTTCACAAAGAGGCTTGGGAATTGTGTTTATTATCCATCTCCACATTATTTCTAGGCAGGATATTTCATTTTGTGGACAATGGTGATAAACGTTGGAGGGTTATCACTAGGGAGGGCCGGCCAACAAAGGAGCAGTTTCCCATATGACCTGAGAACACTCTTCACCTGGCACACGACACACACCAAAGTCACCCTGTTTGCGTTTTTTCTCTCTCTTCAAATGTGTCAATTATGTAACAGTGAAATTGATTCCTATTATAGGGAGTAATTTTCCGTCCCTGAGCCATTGTGAGCTCTTGGAGACACTCTGGTGGCAGTCGGGCTTCTTCCATGGACAATACTTCCAGTTAGAACTTCTTCTATTTACTCAGAAGTCGCCTTACTCACATCATCAATCGATCACCCTCAGTCAATATTTGAAGAAAATTAAAACTTCCATTTGTGTTTTTCAAGAGCAATCGCAGCTGCATCCATAGTACTCATTGCAAAAGGTTGAGCTTTTTGAGGCTTTTATTTGCCTGAACTGGAATTGTTTATGGGATGTCCTGATTGTAGACAAGACATAATGATAATGAAAACCTCATAATAATAACAATTATGACAGACTGGTAATGACTAATGGTCATCGAAAGACTCGAGTGGACCAGTCTGTTTGAATTATTAATGCAACCATGGTAACAGAAGCTGATAGACACAACCACAATGAGTACACTGTATCACATAAGAGGTAGAAATTTTACTTGCACCGATCACCAGCCATAGAACAAAAGTGTTATTGACTCAGTTGAGTCTAAGCAAACCAAAGCGAATATTCTTTTGTGCTTATATCAACATATCAGTTACACAAATGCTAGCTAAAAGTACGCCTTCGCTTTTTATGTGTGTAAACATTATCAGGACTGAAAAGAAACTTTGAAAACAGTGTTGTTAACAAATAAATTTACATAAGACATTGACAGCTTTATCCGCCACACAGTTGGTTTCTAAGTGTGTACAAAATGTGTAAAATGTTGGACTGATGGGTATTACCCATTTATTCCTTTATACTCTCATGGTCCAGTGGAATCAGAGATGAGATGGTTGATAACAATAAAATGGTGATAAATCATGTTGGGAACCAGATTTAGTACTTCATGGTTTAGTGGCTATTGGTGAAAATTGCGTTATTTGATAGCACAATGATAAAGGTAAATTACTTGCAGGGTTTGGTAATTAATAAGTATGTTCTTAGAGCTTCTGTCATTTGAGCTTCAGCTAAGAAATTTGTGAGATCAATGACACAGGTGATGAAGCCAGACAAAGGTTACCTGTCAATCTGATGCCTGATCAACCTGGTGATGTAACTTAAGACTGTATTGTCTAAATGTACCAGTATAGTTAATTCTTGACACACAATTTGATTGTTTATTCTGATGTCACTCGCTCATTTAGTGTTATGGTGATGGTATGTTTTCCACCTGGAAGTGGCCTGTCACCTGTTAACAACACTAATCAGGTCTATGGGTAGCTGGTGTTGGATTAAGTGGACAATCGGACCTCTCTGTCCGGTATCAGCCTTCTACATCTGAGATCCTGTCAGTTAGGCTACTATAGACTTACTGCTAAGTCTATGATAGAGTAGATATTGGAAATGAGAAGGAAATGGTCTGATAAATGGCCATGTCAATGGATGAGAAGTTTAAGGTTTAGCTGCAGGAGAACATTTAGAAAGGATTGTCCAGAGATAGCAGCTGGGGTCGACCATGTCTACATGAGGGCCTGTGTTATCAGAGAGGCAAGATGTTCCAATGAGCCTCGATTGATTTCCAGTCACAGTTTACAGATTTCTAATCAGTGGTAGACAGGATGTATCAGTTTGAAAATTGGCCTGACTGCGATCAGACTTAGTTCGGAGGTGAACCATAGCTAACAGAGACTGATGAACATTATCAATACACTATACTACTGTTTCGTCAAAAATTTATATTTTGTATTTGAGGGAGCTTCTTGTTGCCCTGGTTCGCCTGGAGCCATTAAAGGGGCAACAAGAAGCCGATCTGTTGTGATGTTTTTGTATTGCATCTTGTGATTTTCCTGCCAGTCCGTACAAGGGTGGTTCACGTATTAGGCTGGCATGCTGTCCTATTAGTGAAATAACCCTTAGTAGGATGTTAAACTTTAATCTGACGGACAGGCAGACAAACAAAACCATGTGTTTGTTGTGAAATCTCATAAATGAAGTTTTGCTTTGCTCAAGTATTGCATATAAATCTTTAATCAGAAGCTAGGGGAGTGTGTTGTTGATTTTATGTAAATGTATATTTTTAGTGCTTGTTTTCTTGTACACATACAATTGTGTCCAAAACTTACACTTATGTAATTGAAGGGTTATTTCAAAAATGGAAACAAAAAACAAAAAGACTTGAGGATTTTTTAAAAGCATGTTATGAACTGGAATGTACTCTGTACAGTATTATTCCAGGATAAATGATGCTGGTATCCAATATAGATTAGGTAACTCCAGCACTGGTGGATTAAAGATCTCTTGAAAGAGAATTAAACTGTCCAGTTGAATACAGAAAATGAGATTTTCAGATTGATCATGCACAAGCTTAAGCTTTTGTGTGCTATTGTGCAATAGATACCATCTTTGTACCATGTGGACTAAACAAATCAGCTCCAGTGAGAATTGGTCTTGAATGGATCGAAGGTGGTGTTCTGGTAAGATGCCTCAATGAGACAGAAACACATCAGATTAACATTGGGTAATACTGGCAAACTACTGTGTCAAACTGTGACAGGATTGTGTGTAGCGGAGTTAGGAAAATCTATAATTACTGATGCAGTTATCACATTGTCATAGTGGAATAAAGCATGGCTAAAAGTACTGTGTTCAAAACTGGATTATTCCTCTCTTGCATTGCATGGAATTTAGTCTATTAACAGAAATTTGTGTGAGATTTTTTTCTTTCCTTTTCTCTTTCTGTCGCCTGTCTTCTATTTCCCCCACTAATCAACACTTTCACGCAGAAGCGTAGAGTTGTAATTGTATGCGAGTATTGAATTAAAATACTATGGTATAAATATTGAATGATTGAATGTGAAGGAATGTTAAAGGTCTGGGCTGATTCATATGGATTGTCTTCCAGAAGATGCCATGCCACATACACATCCAGCATTCACAGCCATCGAATCTCCATAATATATCCAACAAAGTACTACATCAACTAACCCTGGCATCACAAACTACTTGAAGCCTATATTTATGTATGCTTTTGAGATGTCTCTAGAGGGTGTTACTGGCTTTGAGACAAAATGGCTATCACCAGCTGGCTAGTCTTGTAAACATCAGATCTGACCTGGTGAGAAATTTGAGTCTGACCAAGACTGGTCTCTGTTTGATGACTGTGAAGGGAATCCCTCTTCTCCCATCTAGGTCAAATATCTTTGACAACCCACTGATCTCAACAAAACCATTTCTATAGGCAGTCCTTCTAACACAAACCATACTGCTTCAAACACATATAGCTCAAGCCTCTTCAAGCATCTGGGCCATTTCTGTTCAATAACTACTGGTTGATTATGACCACAGTACACATGTACAGTATGTAGTTACGGAATACAAGTATACCTGCTATTGTACAATATACCTTGAGAAATATCTAGCCAGCCCTGTGACATATGTTACCATGAAATGTTTTGTTGTTGCAAATACCCACTGGTTACAGGTGTTTCCTTTGTGAATTAAATCATTGCCATTGGTAGTTGAAACATGAAGACTTTAGTTTCATGCAAAGTTGTTATACTGTTATAGACTTTTTGCGAGGGGATAATGCTGTAATACTGACTAAAAGGTCAAATATTCACCAATGCATTGGGAGAGGTAACTTTTATCCCCTTTAGATTCAATATCAACTGCATAATAATCTTGTACTAAGTCTTTTCGTGTTTATTATATAAGAGAAATTACATGTAAGAAATGTGACAAAATGTGTTTTACTTTCCTGCAGCTGTGCCACTTCAACTGTAGATGCAAAATTTGTTGTCGACTGATTTAAAAAAAATGTACCTGTCTTGGTATTACAAATTATTTTTACAACCTGAAATATACAATGGGTTTTTTTTTCTCTCCCAGAAATCATACTCGGCAGCTGAATATTGACTCACTGATTGAAATGTATTCAGCACGCAGAGCTGTACTGACCACATGACCACGACTGAGCCAATCAGAAGAGGTGTATTTGTAACTTATATCATTGCGTGATGAATATACCACAGTTTTTGTTTATGTAACAATACATTAAAACTTAGAAAATATAGTTAAATATCAGGTACAGTGAATTAATATTAACAGCATCCATTTTGTTTCAGTGATAAATATCTGAAATACTGCGATGTCTGATGTCACCAATATCCTTCATCATTTAGTTACCTACATGAAAACCTTTCCACGCCATTTTTATTGATTTCTGTTATATGTTTATCATAAGCCTGTAAGCAGGACACTGACATGCAGTTTGAATTTGATCAAATTATAGCTTACACATTTGTTTGGTTTAAATATTACAGTGAGTATTTTATTTTCAGTTTCTTAGTAATGGATTTATTAAGCATAACTTTGTTACATTGTATAACTAGCAAAACAAACCTTAAATCCATATTTAGGTAAGCGGCATGGTGGTAAAAGGTGTTGTGAACCAAATTTAGTACTGCATGGTTATATGGCTATTGGTGAAAATTATGATATTTGATAGGACAATGATAAAGGTAAATTACCTACAGGGTTTGATGATTTATATGCATGTTCTTTTTTGTTCCCTTTGAGAAAAACAAAAATTTCTTACTCTTTTATGAAAAGGGTTTTCTTTTCCGTTTTTATCTAACATAAAGTTTTGTTAATCATAACAGTATTTTTTTTCAGTAAAAAAAGTTAAATCTTCTTTAATACCAGTGTTTACATGTAATTGTGTAAAGTTTAATGACACTCGAGTTTATGAAATACTTTTTATGAGCTAGAGAGAAAAAAACAAATTCGAACAAGGCAAAATTGAGAAATATATGATTTATGTAAGGACTGCTGTTTTTGTTTATTAATAAAACCATTTGATGGGTTTTGTTAATATGAAGAAAGCCGTACATCTGAGCCCAAGACCTTATCTTCTTACTTGAATATGTATCCTTTCACAGACACAAAAAATGTTACCATAGTAACATCAAGGCTCTGTGGTGTAGATTTTCAAAATGACCTGACTTGGTTTGAAACCAGCCATATATGGATGAGTTATCCATTTTAATGACTTGCCATTTATTCAAAAAAAAAAAAAAAAGATTAGATTTGAGAGTCGATGATGGAAAAAAAGTATTTGTTTAAATGTTGTTTTGTTTATGACGTTCTGCGGTGTGTGGCAAATTCACACAGGGTGCAGTGAGCATCATTTCATTCCTATGCTATGAGAATGTGTGTGGTGCTTGGAGAATGAGTTCACAGTGGTATAGCTCTAAGAATAAACTACTGTTCCGCATAATACATGTTCATGTGGTGTTTTATAATTGTCCAATTTGCCAAGGCTTACATGTATGTAATGTTCACAGTTCATTCTGCATTAATTCCTGCGAGACACATATGCTCTTGTGTCAATCAGATCAACATTATCCCATCTGTATATAGCGTTCTTAACATGAACATTGGTTAATTTGTACTAGTGTCCTAAATGTAACATCTGTTGATTTTATGAACTTTACCATATTTGCGAAAGTCAAATTATGGCTGTCATTTCAAGTGGTATTTTGCTAGCCATCTGTCTAACACTGAGATGCAGGGGATACACATAGTGCTAGTTACTGTCAAAACTACATGTAGACAACTCCATTTTCGTAATCTTTAAACATGATGAATGGGTTGCTGTCAAATCCAATTTACATTTATCTAATACATTTCTTTTGAAAAAATCCTCCCCTTTTCTCTTGTCAATAAAACTGCCATAATGTTTGCTATGAAGAGCCAAAATACCCACTTCTTATGAGATATTAATATACATTCTTTATAGTTATTTCCTTCTTGAGATGCAATTTAAACTGGCAGAAGATGTTACCCTTAAGTATTTTATTAATGAAAAGGCAGTCATGTTGTCTGAAAGTGTAGCCCTTCTTAAGGACTCCTGTCGGCTGCCTACTTGAACCCACTTCACTTCTGAAGATGCCTCCCCTGTTAATGATTTTAGACTCAAACATCGCACACAGAAAGCAATATTGCTAAGCCATGCTGTAGCACCTGTATAAACCCATCTCTAACAGTGCCATACTCCACCCGGCTGTTCTAACCATCTATCTAACCCTCCTGCCCTACTACATACACAGAGGTCTACTATTAATTAACCCTCTCCAAGTAGAGATAAACTTAGGCGGAGTTCCATTTCCTGGGAAACTCATCACACCTCAGACATCTCATTAATCCTGTGGCTGGGTTTTAAAAGAAGTCTTGTGTAGAAATACCTGTTAATGAGAGCTATGAAATATCAGTTTAAAACACATAGACATTCCTGCATTCTTAATTACATCATGAACTCTAAACACCTGTTGGTATGTGAAACAAAAAGTCTATTACTTTTTTGTTTTGCTGAAGATTTATACCGTTGACTGATGGATGACAACTTCAACTAAAATCAACAAGTTAGATATTTTCTCATATATATAGTTAGAGACAACCACACAAATATGTTGCATGTATCAACCCTGTGATACATCAACATATGCACAAAGTAGCACTCATTACTTAAAAGTACTTTTGCAGGAAACTGCATTCCATGATTAAGCATGATGTTAAAATCTTGATATTTTTTAAAAATGAAAGTTGCTCTGATGCCCGCAGAGCTAAAAGAAGCAACATGAAGCCGATCTCTGTGTGATATATTTGTATTATGTTTTGTGACTGTCCTGTCATTTTGTTATTTGTTGTCAGGGTTATTTTTTATTTTATTTTGCCCACTGAGCTGGCACACCTTCATATGAGTGAAAGAACCTGTTGTACAGAGGAAACCCCAAACTTAACAATTTTTAACTAAAATTCCAGCAAGTGTATGAAAATTTAATTTTGTGAAACTGTCAAAATTTTGGGTATAGGGTGGAGAAGTAATAATTTCAGCCAAACAAAAAAACCTACCCAACATTATATTTGTTTGCTTTAAGTTTTATGCAATATATAAAACTACAACAAAGCAAAATTCAGAATGAAACCATTTTGTGTATAAATTGTTTAAAACCAATATCACAATTGCTTTAAGAATCACATTCTGTTTTCGTGGATCAAGCCCTCTGGCAGCTGACAAGGAAAGATGAAAATGTGTTTATTATTATCTAACCTATTCTTTTGAATTATGTCCATGTGTGTTTGGAATGGTTTGATGAGCGATCACAGGTCACTGGGATTTAGCTGGATTGAAATCTGAGAAAATCAAAGCATTGAGTGATGAATACTGTGTGTCAAGTTCAAAAGATGTGGAATTGCCTTTAACTATGATGTGTGAAGAGTGTTTTTATCTGGGTCTGTGAACAGTTAATTCAGGGTTTTGTTGACAGAGTAGCCATGCTGACAGTGTAGTGGTAACATTGAATGATCAGAACGCACAATTCTCCATTTCACCATGATCACAATACGTGCAGAAAAGCATCATCAAACTTTGCTATTTATACAAATTCAAGCCACCAGTTTTTCTTAGATCCTTTGGTAAAAAAAAGCCACAGTGTGAGGATTATAAAAGAGAGTTTTTCTCTATTAGACAGAAAAGCATTGTTGCTATGGAAATTCGCTTCCTGTGACGCTGCTCTATATGTTTAAAATGGCTGCTGGCTAAATTATAGCGGACATTGGTAGTGCTGTGTGTCTTTAACTGAGCATGCTGTTGGCAAGATGTATCCCAACAACGTCTATAATTTCACGAGGATTGTCGGATAGATCTGAAGGTTTTCATATTCAATATAGAATCTTCTTTCATATGAAGAGGAGCTATCTGGAGGTCTAGTGTTTCTCATCATGGCTTTACGTGCTCAGCTGACTTTTAGATTTCTAGAAGTGCCATTATAACTTGTCCTGCTCTAATTTTATAGCCGGGCATTGCTACGTGCCATATTTACTAGAACGACGATATAAAAACTTAAATCAACCTAAATGTTAATTTTCAATGAAAAAACATCATGCATAATTTCAACCCACACATCATTTTATTCCAAGCAAATATTTGCCACCACACACTTGATATTTCTAGTTGTTCTGTGAAGAACAATTTTTGCAGTATACCTTAACATTAATAATTTTCAATTTTTAATAAAGTAATACATTTACCACATGTCTTTTTGTACGAACTGAACACTGGCTTGTATTTATGTTGTCATTTAGGATACAACTAGTAGAATCTTGCATGTATATTTTTCAGTTTAAAATTCCACTTTTTGCTTTAAGAAAAAAATTTGCCGCAAAATGTTTAACATAATGGTGTTTTTTTGTTGTTGCTCTCTCTCTCTTATAGGTACTGTGTGGCTTTGTTGGTCTGTTCAGTGTTTGTAGAACATTTTTCTATTGCAACAATACAGCAAATATTTCACAAATCCATCTGTATCTTCAGAGGATTAACAATAATAGTGTATAAAAAGTAAAAATATAGATCCAGATGGTTTTATTTTTAGAGTTATCAAAAGGCTGATGGCTAAGGTCCTCAAATAGATTTAAAATGTCCATGAAATGAAGAGAATTAAAGAAATTAATTATAGAACGACTTGGAGTGCTAGCCAGAACTTCTATACTTGGCCCAGTCCAACAAACACAGTTTTACTCTGATTTTATTAATATTCTATGATCTATATTTAAAATTTTCTGTAAACACACTTACATTGAAACTGAAGTTCTAGTGAAAACAAACTTTATCATCAGTCAATTGTAATGAGTATTAAAACAAATTATTCAAATTTTGTTTATCTTTTAAAACTCAAAATGAGCCAGATGTTTATAATAATAGGAGCCAGATAAAAGCTTATGCTACTATTGGTGATTGTTGGGTGGGGACCTGGATGTGTGCATATTAAAGCTTTAGCCCCAGGGTTGATTCTAGATACATACACACAAAGAGCCTCTGTAAACCTGGATATGTTAAAGCCAGCTTTTTTCACTTGCCCTCCTAGCAATATTATGTTTTTAACTGCCATTGTTTTGCCTAGCACTGCATCAGCTGTGCTATATCAGCAGTTGCCATTGGCATAAATTACCTGCAGACATTTAGTCTCAAATGAAACATTATGCCAATCATAAAACACCTGTTCATTTATCAACAGCTGAACTTTATATAAAGTGGATAATGAAGATGACCATTGTAACAAAACTACAAAGTGTTATTTCGGAGGACAAATATTGAAAAATCCGATCTATGTCTACTTTTTGGCGGGCTGTAACTTGGTCCGTTTTATGATGTGTTTGAATTTGCTTAAATATATGTAAATTTGCATAAAAAGAAAATATTTAATTTTATTGTAACAATATGGTCATAATAATTAGGCAACATACAACTATTTATTGTCTTAATTAATTTATTACTCGTTTATTTGGATATAGTTCTTGAAACTTGTTTTATCTACCTTAAATTTATCACACAAAATAAAAACTAAAACCATCATATATTGCAATTTAAGTTTAGCGCTTTTAGTGAAGCTTCTAAATCTCAATGGAGATTTTCTAATCTGAATGTTAGTCAGATCGAGCGTCTGTTTGATTTTCATTTCCAATGCCTGTTTTTTTGTATGAACATGTTTTTATCCTTCTAACTCTAGACTAGGCATGTTCTGTGAATAAGATGGGGAAATGAGATTTAGAGAAATGTTTGCAAAGTGAGTTCAAAGTCGAATAATTTTTGTGGCAATGTTGGCGTTAAGGTCATTGGCATCTTAAAAAAGCTGTCAGGTTGTAATCTGTGTTGCTGGATGCTGGGTCAGTTCCACTCTCTGACCAACCCAGCAGGCTATTGTTGTCCAGAAAGAGCTTAGCCACCCAGTCAGCAGGACTTCTCTCTGACCAGCAACACCATAGAATAGGGCTCAAAATCGGTCAGCTCAACCTTCCGCAAGTTGTACTACTCCAGAGCATGGCATTGTGCACAATCTAATCAGAACGTTTCTTGTAAATAGAGCCGTACAAAACACGTTGGGAAATCTAGGGCCATTCATTTTCATCCATATATCCCCATTCATACTGAATAATTACAAAGGACTTATGTACACACACTAATATCATGTTTGTCAAAAGGTACTTTTTACTTAATATAATATACTGTTTATAAGATTAGAAGATAGCTAAAAATCCCATTTACTCATTTTTGATAAAGTAAAATGAAATAAACTGTGTTTTATTCATTTTTTTTATAAATGAAAATAAATTGAACGTTCTTATCTTGGTTAATCCCTTGCAACATTTGTGCACTATTGAGTGACGAAGACTGTGGAGATATAGAACAGATGTCGTTTTTAGTCAGAGATGTGTAAAGCTTCTACATGTAGTTGACCATATGCTGATGTTCTACATAATACTGGACTTAACAGTGGACAGTGGTCATTACCAGATGTATGCTGGCTTTCTAACTAAGCTATAATTAAGCCTTCTAAAGATGAAAGCTGTCAAATTTGTGACATGTTAAAGATCAGACCAGCATGACAGAGAAGAAGAGTGAATTTGTGTAGAAACCAGCATGAACAGTCCTGCCCAGAAGGGTGTGTTTATCTGGATTAGTTAACTAGTCCTACTAGTCACGACATATTCCAATACCCAGTCCTCATAAACACAATTTACATTACATGACAAAAAACATTATTGAATTTGCTGCTGGTCATACCCGTGTTGAAAGCCGACGCAAAGTGCCAATTTACCGATATCAAATTTGTTTTAATGGCATTGATGCAACATTGTCCATTTACATGATAGACCAATTTTAAAAGCATTTGCCGTGTTAACTTTAATAGTGCTGAAGATTTATTTATTTTGTTTTTTAATTTATGATTAATGAGTTTTTTTTACCATGGGTGATCAAAATCTCTTTCAATATGAGGATGTGTTTGATGTGTCCTAAATGTTCCCTTTGGTCATAGTTAATATAGCTATAAAATTATGAATATTGCTCTTGGTTGACAAATGTGGTGTAACTTATGATTTCAATACACTAAAATCAACAAGTACCAGTTACTCTCAACGTTTCCAGCTTTTATGTCAAGCTTTTATAATGGAAGTTTTATTAGGCGTAAATGATAAAGTACTATAAAGGGTGACCTGTAGTGGTTGGAAAATTAGCTATGGTTTGATGACTTGTTCACCTTTAAGACCAATACTTCGGACCAAACGCCTGTACCACAGGCTACATGAATTGAAGTGGAGGGCCCATCTCTTCTAGTATAGAGACAGCCAGAGGAGCATTACTGGCCACAATGCTCTCACTCAGCATGTTCTCTGGCTTTGGTTTGAGGAAGGTAATGTGAGAGTATGGGGTGGGATTCAGCAATGTAGTTGTCATTGTGAAAATGTAACAATAGCTGTAATACACTGTGTGGGTGTGGCGTCACATCATTAGATTAGGGAAAACCGTTTGCTGCTAATTACTCTCAAACTTTGGTTCACCTTTAAATTTTATTACCTGGCCCTATGCCTGCCTGTTATTCTGGCTAATTCTGTAAGTACTTTAGAAGAGGCTCCATTCAGCAGGATAAATTGGTTATAGAGGCAAACGGCTGCAGGGGGTTTTCCCTCTCCACTCCTCTCAATGCCATATTAAACCAAGATGCCTGTGATGTCAGTGAACACTGCTTTGACGGCAGGAAGACAACCAGACCAGCTTGTTTCCACTGATCAGATCATGTCTTCAGGACAAGAAGCTAAACAAACACTACCCTTCATCTCTCTGGTTAACTTTTGTAATTTGTGCAAATCACCTCAATGGTTTTGTTACTACCTGTATATTTGGAGATATTTAAATGTTTAAGCTGATTGTTTCAAGGAACCAGTGATGATAAAGTTTAAGCAAGAAATATGATGTATAAATACACAGTTAACATAATAATAAGCATACTCTTACCTATGCTACATTTTTGTAATTTTCTACAGTTCTGTTGTTTGCAATCGGTTATTAAGTAGCATTAAGATTACCAAAGACAGCTCACTTTACATCCGCATTTGTGGCACTAGTTGGATCTTCCATAAAAAGTGTATCTGCTATATCTCCCCTTAGTACAGATACAAACCCAAACAATGTACAATCTATGTCTGTTCAATAAGATACAGTTTGTCATTATTCTAGTAAATAATGAGAGGATGGGTAGTATGTTGCTCTCCTCGCTATTATAATTGTGATCTGGCATATGGATGGTTTTGTGCCCAGTAGAAACATCATCAAGGGTGACTTAATGATGGATTATACCATTAATCCTTGTGTTCTATGGGAAGATGGTATCATTAGTATGTGTTCAGTGAGTCCTGTTTGAATTGACACCTGCATAGTTTGATTGTCTGATACATGACACTCGTTATGAAATTCATACTGATCCATTTTCCTTGAACCACACCTCTGGTTATTAAAGTCTGGTAAAGACACTAGTTAATTTATCTTGCACATTACATGGGATCTACAGGAATAAGGAATCCTTATTATGTGTTTAATGAATCTTGTCTAAATTGACACCTGCTTGGTTTGATTGTTTGATACATGGCACTCATTATGATACAAGACATGTTCCTAATGCCACACCTCTGATAATTAAAGTCTAGTAGAGACATTAAATTTATCTTGCAAAAATAAGTCCGAGAGAGATGTCATAACATTTTTAATTTCCCTAAAAATTATGACATTGAGTTGGTGTTGTGTATTTTGCTTGATCATGACATTCCAGTACCGCTCAAGGGCTTAGGCAGAGAGGTGTTTACTTGTCCTTTGGACACCCTGAATTAAACAATTGCCTCATTTGGACAACTTGTTTTAAGACACTTAAGCATGCAGGAGATAGGAGATTTTTTTGAAAAAATGCACATCAGTTACTTAAAAAAGTTTATTTTTTATTTCTGGCGAAGCCCCTGGTATCTTCACTGTTTGTTCTTTTGAGACTTCTCTGGTGCTCATGCACTAAATTGTCAATTCTTACAGCCCATTCCAATTTGGCAATGCTTTTTAATAAACAAAAATCATAACAAAGTCATTAAAGTTGAGGAATATGAGAAAAATATTGTCCAGCTTGATCAAATGTATACAAATAAATATCACTATTCGTCCCTTAAAGTAGAAAGTTAACATCACATCAAATTGAGAATGTAGGTTTATTGCTTTGCAATTTTAGCTGCATTTGAATCCAACCATACACAATTTAACATACATGTGCCCAGTAGAAACAGTTTGACAAGCAACACAAGATTTTCAGCAGTATTAATGTAACGTTTGTTTACATCAGATTTAAATTTTATTCCAAAAGGTTGATTGTCCAATTTGACAAAAAATAAAAGATTTTCAACAATGTTAATGTTGCCTTTGTTTACATCAGATTTAAATTTAATTCCAAAATGTAGATGAATGATGAAATGGTATTTTTGGTAAAATATCAATTTGGTAGTCTGGTAAAGTAAGCTTTCTGTACTTGTATTTAGCTGGGAATTTCTTTTTTAAACAAATGATACCTTTACAAGAATAAATAATATATTGTTACAAACAGTGCAAGAAAAAATATCCTTTGTTTTGTGTGGAAATATATTTGGAGCTTTCAGAGGAAGCCTTTAATACTCTATCATTGGACTGGCGAATACAAGACACGAGACAGCATAGTTTCCTTTAAGAGAGTGATTACAAGAGCTGATGCCTCAGACTCCAAAACCTTCTAAACTATCTGGTATCTATTATCTCTGTAAAGCTATTAGTATGTATATTAATCTATCGTCCTGTATTTCTCAGACAGTTTTATTGATCTGTTCTTAAGCATTTCTCTATTTGACCACTTTGTATAATGAGTCAATACAATATTACTTTTCATATACTATTTTAAGTATTTAAGTTTCGTTGCATTGAGTGATATAGTCTCATTATTAAATATACCTCGGCAAATGTACATGTATGGGCAGTGTAGACTTATTTGGTATTTGCATATGTTTTTTATTATTACAGTATTTTCAGCAATTAAACTAATAAATGCATATTAAATTTACATTTCAATATATATAATGACATGTTAAGTAATGGATTTCATTTTTGCCAGGCATCATAAAGGACCGTTTAAATTGAATCGATTGGCTTTTGAAGAATATTTTATTTCAAAGCTACTTTTTCAAAAATCTTAAATCTATTTTCACAATGTTTCTTTGTATTCTCTTGTGTTCTTTTAAGTTAAATTTCTAAAAAGCATAGTGCTAACCAAAGAGAATATAGAATATATGTTACATTTAATACCTGTATTTTATAAAAAAAAAATTATTTTTACTTTTCTTAATCTATGAGACTAATTAATCTGCTCTGCCTATGTTTTTGGCCACTGCTGAATGGTCTTTGTAGTGGTTAGTTGGCCAATTATAGAGAGGGGTGTTACCGGGTGCTTGGAAATAATTGATGACCTGCATTCAGACTTTAAAAAGATTCAATCTAGTAATTACTCAATTTACACCTCTGTAACACCTGGATGGATGTTTACTCATGCGTTCCTTGATGGATTACCTCCCTTGCAAAACTCTCATGAGAAATTTAGTTAAAATGTTTTTGCTTACATATCAATTTAATCTTTGTAATAATCATAGTTCCTAGAATTATTTTTCAATTGTTTACATTAAATGTCTGAATCTATCAATTGTTTATTCAGGTAGATTAAAATGCTACTGGAGACAAATTGTCTTTCACATTTACCTGATTTTTATTTCAGGTGGGGTTATTAAAATTAAAATTAACTTTATCCTCATATCATTCAAACCTTTTTTTGGTTTAATAAGACTTATGGATTAATTTTTTTTTATTACTATATACCTAAATATCCTTGTGCATCACAGACATAACTGAGTTTGGAATATCACCGACGTTATTTGTTGGTATTAACTTAATTTTACATGCTACATGTATATTTAATT
The DNA here is from genome assembly GCA_030265115.1 of Mopalia vespertina. NCBI lineage: Eukaryota > Metazoa > Mollusca > Polyplacophora > Chitonida > Mopaliidae > Mopalia > Mopalia vespertina. Next base: position 1,474,928 of record JAQQZZ010000001.1, read on the forward strand.
TTTTGCTTAAAAACGGATATAGTCTGCAACTAGTATATGTTTTAAAACTGAAATTATTCGCATTTATTTCATTTTCATGGAACCAATATTTTTTAAACATCGTGTCATTTGCATATATATATTTCTGAAGATTTATCGCACTAGCACATTTAAAAAGCATCTCATGTCCGAAATAAATATATATATTATATGTATTTAGAATTCAAATCTCTCTTGATCCCTGCTACAGGCATGTCAATTTTTCTTTCTCTGCATTTATAAATATGTATGTACAAATATGAAAAATTCCTCTTATTCATAGTGTCTAACAGACGCCCTCAATATAATCGCAAACATACAGCTTTTATGAATATGTGCCCAATTTATATGGAGGGATAATGGGATTGTTAATTTGAATGACACCATAACAGTATTATCTGTTGATAGCTCCATCAGGAACAGATGGGGAACTGCTAGGTTAATTCGGGGAGAAGATTGATAAAACATGGAGGCAATTTTAATCGCTGAGAGTTGAATTGTTGATAGATTGATCACATGTTGTCACGTTCGGGTAACGCTGTACAAGACCATTTCAGAGACTGCACAAGGATACTTACAAGAGAGGTAGTTCCAACTGTCATGATCCACCCAAGAGGACACCTCTTGCCAAGTGCACTGGAAGCAAATTGCTGCCACTATCACAGGGAGAGCCAGTAAATCCATGGGTAAAGAGCTCCAAACAGATATAGGAGTGTCAGGGCTAGCACCACACCTCGCGTGCAAATGCAGCCATGGGGAAATTAGTATACCCCCAAAGCTAATGTCAAATCAACCGAACTCTCTTGATTAGATCAACATCAACTGCCTTCTTAGAGTTCTACAATGGCCAAAGAGGCTGGTGGCAGACTTCTCTTTGCCTTGGTGATATGTTCACTGCTCACGGAGGCAGATTGTTGTCAGACTGTTTTGCTTGGCGGTTGCTAGTCGAGAGAGTGAATTGACAGACAGAGCCTAGCTGCTGAGAACAAGACCATGTGTCTGTGGAGAAGAGATAAACTGAGTGGAAAGCTTTCTGCTGCCAGTCCGTATGCCTGCCAGTTAGCCAGCCAGTCTTGTCACATGGCCTCCACTGCTAATAATACTCGCACTACTCCAGCAGCAGGCCCAATGGCAGAGTAAACCTCGTCACTGTGGAGGCAGCCAATCAACAATGACCTCTACATTAGTCATTATTCCTAATCTACTGTCACAATATGCAAGATTTCCTCTGTTCATCTTCTCTATGTATTGTACCTGTGGTGATTTGTGAACAAATGTATTGTGGGTGGTGTTTGTGTGTGAGCTGAGAGTGGTGGTCCCCTGCTGTTACCCTCAGAGTAACCGCTGGTCATACATAAGGGTCCACCAGGCCACCCCCACAATCACTATTTGCCAAACTGTCACTGCAGTTTGTAAGTGGTTTGCTCTGTTCCAGACCATCACTCTTAAAGTCTCTTTAAGCTTTAATTCTTCTGTAGTTTCGAACCATTGAGCAGATTTTAACAAAGCCTTTCTTTGACTACTGTATTTTGCTGGCCTAGTGAAGTGTGAAAACTGAAGAGATTTTGAAGTATAATGGGTAGAATAGCGTGGTTAATGAATGGTATGGTTAAGCAGGTGTTTTGATTTGTTAAGTCCATTGAAGAATGTGCAAACATGGCTGAAGTTGGCTGACTGGAGGTGACCCAGGTGTTTCACTTGTTTCCTTTATACTTTTTATCTGTCTCCTAAATAGGAAACAAACTCTTATTTCTAGTCCTGACACCGTCATTTTCTTTATCTCGTTTTCACTTGGTCGACAATTTGTTAGGTTTTTGCCACACATAAAAAAAACCTCCCTCTTTCAATGGATTTTGTAATGATCGTGTAACTGAGGCTATTGGTTATTTTATGACCATATCAAAGCGATAAAGCCATTGGAGATACTGGTTATGAAAGTGTCTTATTGCTTGCCACATGAGGATAATAGTATAGGAGATATTGGAACTACAAGATCTCTCTAATAACAGGTCTTATTTCTCTTATCAGACCCAGCCATGTCCACTCACTGAAATGGCCATTTCAAGTGATTAACATGGTCAACATCTCACAAAAAGTCTGGCCAAGACATAATAAATGTCCAGCCCGTTGTCCCCTTGTCATTAAAACAATCTCCCTACGCCATGTCACTCGCTTCACTTGGAACAACTGAATATTAAAAAGCAGAAAACTGAATTTTCAATTATCCTGGTGTGAAACAGTGATACTTAATTAGGTTTTGATTGTGGCTACGGAAGTCCTTTGTTATTCTCTATTGTAATTTTAATGCTTGACTTGGTTTGTGCCTCATGTGTGTTGGGCGAGGGGTATGGAATAGCGCCCAGTGAACAGTGAATGGAAGAGGGGAGTGAATTAAGTCAGCTCGCTCTCTGCACATGCTTGCTTCATGTTGCCTGTCAACATTGTGTAATTATCATGGGGTAAGTGGAAATTGGATTCCCCGGCTAAGAGAATCAATGAAATTTCTGTGGCATTGAGCGGTCAGGGATGCAGTAATAACCGAGTAAAGATATCGCCACTGTAATTCTGTTGATCTTTGCACACATCTTATCTGATTATTAACAGTTTGTTCACCATAAACACATTTACGCGATGCAAACAGGATAACACTCAAATTGTGAAAGAATCGTGTTTGGAGTATTTTTTATAGAACTTTTGTAACATGTCAATGTGTACATAGATTCAATTAAAAAATAAAAAAGTTTCTGTTTGTTACTTTTTATCTTAACATTACTGATTCTTCTTATGATGAGACTGCCTCCGCCTGCCTTCGCGATGGGAGAGAGGAAGAAACTGCGAAATTGGTCATGACAAACCAATATGATTTAGTTTGTTCAGTAAGGCATGGTACATGACAAAAACCATTACTGTCAATGTCTAGATAGAGGGATGTCCTGGTGGTGGGCAACAGATCACGGATTAAAACCAATAACTGCCAACAAATTTATTGGATTTCCCTCCTCCATGTTGTGAATGGAGGGTTGGGGTTTGTAGGGATATAGCAGTAACCCCACTCTGGCCTCGATTGGGGTTGCTATTTTTGCCAGGCTGTTACCACGTCTTTTCCTCAACCTGATCAATACCGCGAAGAAGGGCAGAATGGCGAGCCGATATGCCCACAGACATATGACTACACTTGTGAAACAATTGGGTCTGATTCAAGCTCTGCTTAGCTATTACTCAAAATTCTGATCAATAGATAGATTTACTGGCCCAGAGGTTC
>JAQQZZ010000001.1:1478307-1488500 GCA_030265115.1 Mopalia vespertina
CAGAGGTTCGATACGATAAATGGGTGTTCAACCTTTTGGAAATGGCAAGTTTTAACAAAAGGTTTCTCAGAATGGACCGCAGCGAGCCAATTTGTCGTATATTCTGTAGCAAATTTCAGTGAGCTCCAAACTTTGACCACCATCATTACGTGGCTTGGCTCAAGACAGACCTGTGCTTTCCTCATATCCATTACCTATGAAAACAGTAGTTCATCCAATTTTGGCATTGATAACATTTGTGCTCTGAGTCACAGTGGTTATTGAGATGTGACACTGTGCTCGGCGATCAGGAGCACGTGGGAAGCAGGTTCAAGTGTTCTGGCATGTATTGTGTGGAGACAATTTTAAGCTGCGTCAGTGTTATGTCTGCTTCACACCTCGTTACGCTTCCAATCCACTTCTGACAGCCTGCCAAGTACACATTATGTAATTGTTAAAAAACATAATTGCGCAGAGAGCTCATTGAGGAAATGTGTATTTGAAACAAGATGAAATTGATCCCCTGCTTTTCTTAATTGATGATTTTCTTGGGTCAGTTTTTAGTATGAGATCAGCACCCCCACCCCACTCTTGAATCTGGTAGCAACAGCTTTCATCCAGTCTCTCGAAAACTATAATAAACATTCCTCATCTCTGAGATAACTTACTCTTGTTATTTCTGGTCATGAATCCAGTGAACTCTCCTCACTTCTTTCAAGCCTAATACCTAGATGAACTAGAGGATTTCATAGACACAAGCACGTTTTTAATAACACCCTTAGACAGGAGGCTAACTGTTTCCACGCAAACTGTCTTCGTAATTTCATGATATTGTGTTTGAGTTTATTGATGGATCATGTCTGTGGTAAATTGGTGAATTGTTGCTGATCCTCACCACAAGAATTCCACCCTGTGGTTTAGTTGCGATAAACATCCGCATTTGTTTATGCTAGAGAAAATTGCGTGTCGAAATTTTCCAATCCATTGTTATTGTTCTATGAATAAAGTTACGTCAGTCCTGCAAGTCGCCTAATCCGTCATAATTACTAGAAGTTCTATGTGTGCTCATTACTGCGTATTGATGATCTGATCGCTATGGCATGCTTGTAGGCTGCAATCTAGGATAACATAACTCATAATGCAATGGCAGGCGCATCGTAGAATGGTTTACGATGTAACCGTAACTGTTTCTTAATATCAACCATATAAATCATGACAAGAGATTTTATAGTTTTGTAACACAAACCTTTTCTACTTTCACTTGGTCTTGTTCATACAATATTATCATAATAAAATACACAACTGTGGTCATAATTCAATCTTTCACATTCTCAGACTTCTTTTTATTTCTTAATAATTTCCCATTTACTCATGACTAAGCTTATATAATATTCTCTCTGTAAACATATACATGTAAGTTAAGTTTCATTTGTATTTGATAAACAGCAGAGAAGTAGCTAAACTATATGCAGCAAGAAATGTGAGATAGAATGAATGAAAGTACAATATGTCATTCAGTTCACAAACATAAATAGGAGAGTAATGCATGGAATTGTAGTTTACATTTATTTGTATAAACATCATCTTTCAAAGGCATCTGTGCAGCAATGGTATAACCTTTCTGATTTGTCTACATACATGTATCATTTTTCAATGACTTCTTGAATTAACAGGTAAAAATGCTTATGTAAAAATTCATTTAGATGAACTTTCTGAATAAAACTATATGAGCTGTAAAATCCAAAGTTTGTATTTGTTTTGTCGTCTCTTTGTCTCTTTCCTTATTTCTACCATTGCTTACTGACAAGCTGCACCGTTGCTGTTTTCTGGCAGCCTGGTTTTTCTACACTGCATTATTTGTTTAGTCATTGGGCCAGGCGGTTTCTCTTGTCTGGGTGTCCTCAGCTGTTCGTTGGTTGACAGTGTCACCAAATGTCACCTGTTCTATAAGAAAACCAAGAGAAATCTTTGGTGATGCAGCGACAATTCAGTTTCCTCGATTCCCAGCCGCTCTGTCAACATTTCATGTAACAATGAAAAATAATCAACATCTGCAAATACGAATTTGATGATAATTTATTCGAGTCCTGACCTGCAATGACAGTGGCCAACATCATTCTATAAGATTATCACAATTTAGATGGTGAGTGGAGCAGAGGTTTAAGAAATGCCGCCAACCAGTGCCGATTAAATTACTGTCAAAACTGACTTGATAATAATTTTTACCCGATTTGCACTTAATACCGGAAGATTGGACATTTTAATACGTCAATTTTTGTTAACCTTTGTAAATAATTTGTTGTGAATATTTCCCGTCTCTCTGTGATAAAATAGCTTGGAATACAGAAAGACATTAGATGATGGTTTGCTGAAATGGTTGACAAAAACGTGAAGCCAGGTACGCCCTCTCTAAATTGAGGAATAATTTAATAAGTAAGTTTTTTAATTAAAGTTTCAAATTTTAATCTAGACACTTTCTTGGCACAAATTGTGGATTGCTGGTTCAATTTGTCTCATTATAGCAGATACTTCTGATTATAGACGCAAAATCGGATTTACCAGTGGTGATTTTCACTGAAAACAGAAAATGAAAAGCTGCATATTAAGAAGTAATTGGAAAAGCTCTGCTTACAGCAGGTCAAACAAAGGAAGAATCAAATTGTGATTAATACATGTATGGAAATGTCAACTGTGAGTAAGTTTATATTTCTAAAAATCCACTAAATTCGTACAGGGATGAGGCTTTATTAATACTGATGAGCCATAATATTATTATATATACTGATATAGAGATTAGCCAAGATATTTATGCAATATCTTGATTTTATATGTTAATAGATGATACTGATATTTGTTTTAAGACCTGGACCCTAGATGAATTATTTTGTTGTGCTTGACCACCAGAGAATATCAAGGGTGTTCTCTGAGCAATGATCAACAGCGACGACACAGGAACATCATCCTGCTACAGAGTACATAACATCCGACATCATATTATAGAGGAGTAAAAAAATGGGATGTTCTCTTTGTAACGAGCCAAGGGTCAGGAAGGAGCTTCCTTTAGCACTGGTGCTCTCCAAGCCAAGGGGCAGCATGATGCCGATCTTTTACATCCTGTGATTGTCCTGTCTTGCCTATGTTTGTTGCCAGTAGCATCCTTCACCAATTGGTCTGGCACGTCGTCATGTGAGTGAAATAACCTTATGTACGGTGTTAATCCCCAATCAAACAAACAATGTATTTACTGATTCATAATATCATTGTGAATTACGATACAATAATCAACAATTCTAGAATGGAATTGTCAATCCAGTGTGTAAAATCTTACTTCATTAAATCAACCTTAATAAAATTGTAAGAAGGAATAAAGCTTCAAATTCTGATGAAATCTCAAATAGCTTATAATGCTTTTTACTCTGACAGTAAGACTTTAAAAATGATATTATTGAACTGTATGGAGTTGTTGATCCAGTGTGTAAAATAGCTTTAACATGTAAAATAGTCATATCATACTTCGTTAAATAAACCGTTTATTTAAAATTACAAGAAGGAATAAAGCTTGGAATTTGGATGAAATCTCAAATAGGTTATAATGCTTTTTTTCTCTGACAGTACTTTAGATTTGAAACCTTTTTTACTGTAAAACTGAAATTATTGAACTGATTAAAGTGTCTACATGTTGATGTCAACATAAAAGTTTACTTGTAATTTTCATTCAACATTCTCACCAGATGAAAAGATCTTGGCCATGTTAATATTGTCGCCGGTTTGACCTATAATGTAACAGAGGTTATACTGCAACGACATGTAGCCGTCTCAGGATGCCATAAATTTAGTTTGAAAACAGCAAAATAGAAATAGAAAGCCGCAAAGTCCATACACAGGAAACTGCCCTAAAGCCACAATTTCAACGACAAAATAGAAACAAAAGCCATAAGTGGCATCCATGCATACATGTATATAGGATTCTTTTTTCTAAGAAATATATGTTAGAAGTATTCTGGTGTAATTGGAATAGTTTTTTGAAAGACATGTGTTTGGAATTTAAACATTTTTTGAATGTCTAGGAAAGAACAAAGAAATTGCAAAAGCCAATTTTATTTGGAAAATTACAATTGCAATCCAAATCCTAGATCCTTATTAATCGAATGAAATACATGTAATTATTTTGAGTCTTTAAAAGTTGAGAGTATGTAACATAACTTAAAAAATAACAGTGTAACATGTGTCCGGTCATATAACTTCTTATAGTAGGATATAATTGGGCCTTGGAAGAATGATTTTAATGTTTATTGTGGCAAAATTTACTTCTATATTTAAGCTTTTATGTAAGCATCAGGATGACAAATACCTCAAATTCACAAATTAAATTGTGCCAAAACGAGTCTTTTACTTCTATTCTGACTGACTACAATGTTGTATTATCAAACCAATACGGCAGGTTTGATAATGAAGTGCAATTGTCCAGATCTAACCAATCACGATGTTGCTTTCTCAAACATGTTCCTAGCATCAGCAGTAATCAAGATAGACTTACATTATATCCAACTATGGAACTCTGTTGGCCTCTGCTTTATAAGATAACACATAGCTGTGTCGACATCTTGTTTACTATAGAATTCTCCATTGTGCATTATTACTTGTGTTGTGTTACTGGGCATTAACAGAAATCGTGTAATTTCTTGTTTTATGTTTAACCAATTCGAACAAAACAATTGATATTTAGAACAACACAGCCTTTACAGCAATAAAAACGTGGGTCATTCTTCTGTTATTCTATTGACAGATTTTACATCAGTAAAAACGTGGGTCATTTTACTGTGATTCTATCAACATATTTTACATCAGTAAAAATGTGGGTCATTCTACTGTTATTCTATCAACAGAATTTACATCAGTAAAAACGTGGGTCATTCTACTATTATTCTATCAACAGCCTTTACATCAGTAAAAACGTGGGTCATTCTACATTGATTCTATTGACAATCTTTATATCAGTTAAAATGTGCGTCATTCTACTACAGTTCTATCAACAGACTTTATAAATCAGAAAAAATGTGGGTCATTCGAGCAAGTGTGTAGAGTTTTAGGCCCTGTAAGCCAATAGTCATCTGCCAGATCATAGTGGAGGCATTCAAATGTGTCTTTACATTTTATATGTTGATTGCTGATCATGAGTATAGCAAATTAAAATCCTGATGTGTTGCGATAAGTACTCTGTTTTCTTCTATTATATTTATACTATTGTGTTTGTTGTTCTGAATTAGTGATAAAAGTATACTCAGCTTCAATGTCCATGAAACCAAGCCCAAACCCCATTAAACAGGCCCTGTTCATTCTCATGTTGGCCATCTGTATGTACATCTGCTTTTTTTTTACAATTTGCGGTGTAACTGGAGAACAGTGCAAGTCTGATTCTGGGTCCCCAAATTTGGATTGTCTTCTTATTTCTGAGTTTCTTTACACTTTTGAAATAAGACTTATTTTTACTGTTATAAGAATAGGCTAACTGTTTGTCCTTTAAAAGGTGTTTTGTGATATTTGAAGAACATGTTATTACAAATTCTGTGCTGAATATATATTAGGTGCTTTAGGAATCCTACATACAGTGTTGTCAGATTGTAATTTACAGCGTGTCTCGCTTCTCTATCGATATAACTTTTAACCTAAATGAAGTTTATTGAGCAAATGAAGGTATATTGTATATTGTTTGTCTTCTATAGTTATTTTAGTATGATAAAACCTCATTTTCAACTCAAGAACAGGTACATGGAAATCTTGGATGCTTTACTGAAGTCAAGCTTCACCAGAGTAGAGTTATCCCCCCTTTTAGTCTATTCATACTAATGTAATAGCTTAAAATCTAATTTATGCTACTTCACCAGTACAAGATATGCTTTTTGTGTAATAATATTTCTTACAATATACTGAAAATTATAAAAGCACATTCCTGAGTTAATACACTTCCAAACTTAAGATAAACTAATGTTAAAGCAGAAGTATCAACAACATTCAAAGAATTGCAATCACTGATAGGTATGTGTTTTATTTTACTTCTAGCTCGTATTAAAGTAATATAAGTCTTTGAATGCAGGAATATCCCAATGGTAACTCAAGGTCTTACTGAACCCCTGGGACTTAAAATAGACAAAATCGTTTTCATCTTTTTTGTATAAAGTTAAACATTCAAAGCTTACTATAGTGAAATATTTACTTCAGAAATTACATACTTAATATAAATGCCTATGGAGTCACTTTTTTCAAAAATGGTTCACCATAGAGACTTAAACTGAATTGCATAAAAGAAGAAATGTGAGTTTCAAAAGGGTGTCTTAGTTTGATTGAGTTCTGCCTAGATTTGAAAAAAAGGTCCAGTAAGACCTTGAGGTCGTTGTATCTACATTGAGAAGCTATAATTAATAGTAGTTTGTTTTGTCTGAAGCACAACCATTTTTGTTTTATTTTGCTTTAGTTTTTAGAATTACAGCTTGAACCTTGGAATAGGTACCTATAATTTTAGTTAACTTTGGTTAAAAGATTATTGATTTTTATGTGCGTGTGTGTTTGCTCAGATGTATAGGCTGTTTATACTAATATGTTTACAGGAGGGGAAAACAAATCTTGCTTGTATTGCTTATGTTAAACTTTGGTAGCTAAACGTATGGATGCCCATTATTTATTCAATGGAAATGTAGACAGATAGGAGTAAACAGGGTTTGAATATTGATGGGCATCGCTAAGTTTGACCAAAACTATACACCTCTGCCGCGGCTACTACATATGGCACCGCGACTACTACATATGGCATTAGGCAACACACTAAGCATAAAGCTAGAAATAACAGAAATCTGACAAGAAAAGAGATTTCTTTCTTTTCAATATATTATTTTTCTCATTTCTAGGAGGACTATTTTGTAAAAATTCTTCAAAGCTGACTACTTTAACCCAAGGGGACTAATTTAACCCAGAGTTTATACATGTATATGGAGAGCATAACGTCATGGTCGAAAAAATTTGCAAGGGAGATTAATAAGTTAATTTGGTCTCGCACATATCCAAAACATGGAGGTCATCTGTTGCTGATGTATTTTTAACCATACTTCATGAAGTTTTGGGGAAGATTTGTAAATGCTTTGATGCTTTGAAACTATTCCAAGTGTGCTTTTTTATTTCATCAGGGTGGGTTCTTTTCCTCATCCTTTTTACAGTTCTTTTTATGTAGTACCGGTATCTTTTGTTGTATTGTTGTAACACACTATCAGCATGAACAGATACAAGTTTAGAAAAGTCTGCCCACTAATATCAGTGTAAGAGTTGAATTTGACAACATTCAGACTATGTACCATGGGTTATTGACCTTCTAGACCACAGCCAGCTAGATCTTCAACCAGGGGCTAAGCCAGAAATCAAAAGTATCCTGTCCAAAATGGTCATTTTGCTACACCTTTCAAATAACTGGGTGTCCAATTTTGACAGTTTCCCTATTTCATGCACGTTAAAGTTTTTTAAAATAGGTTGTCCAAATAAGGCAATTATTCACTTAAGGGTGTCCATTTGGACAGGTGTCTGCCTAAGCCCTTGCCTTTAACAAAGAGCTTAGGTAGCATACTCCTGTAACCTTCGGGTCATACACAATAACTCAAGGAGAAAGAGATACATGTAGTCATTGAAGTGTGTTTAAGTGCTTTGATTAATAAATCATAACTATATGTACATGCCTGTTTCAGTCTGATTAATCTCAAGAAAAGTACATGTATGATAACAATTACCTCCATACCTGTAAAAAAACATAATTGTTACGAGTATATAATAATCCTTATGCTGATAAAAAAAGTCTACCATTTTTACACAAATAATGATAATTGTCTTTTAAACTTGCACTAACTTTTGATTTATTTGAGGATAAACGTATAAGCTAAAGTTCCCATATGCTATATTGAATAAAATTAAAAATATATACCTGTACTATAATATTTATCAAATTTATCTTCATTTTCATTAGATGTACTGTGTATTAGTACAGATATAATGGCGATCTGTTTTTGAAAGATCAAAGTATTGCCTAGGAACAGTTTGTGAATTATTCAAACAAAGCCTTGTGTTCGTTTTGCCTAAGGACGTATAGAGTATAGTATTAATGCTCAATAGATACATCAGTGGTATACTCCATCAGTGTTTTCCTTTGTCACTAGAATGTAAGTTTTTATGTGATGTAGCTTAGGTTTATATTGTCAGTGACCTAAGTGATTGAGGGGCCTGTGGCTTAGTGGTGAGCGCATCAGATTACTGATCTCCTTTTGTGTATCGCTGACAAGTTTGAGTCCTCTAAGGGACCTGGATTTCATGAGGGGATTCCCCAATAGGTGACTGGGTCTGCTTTGATGGGCATGTTTTTTGGGTTTTTTTACAAGGTTTCCTCTCCACTTTCAACCATATTTAAATAGCCCAAAGAAAGAAATGTATAATCCATTGTCATGTAAGTTAAAAAGTGCAAAGTAAAACAATTATCAAATGAACAAGTTAAGTGATTAAACTACATCCCATGAATACTAACTACAAGTCAAACTGTATGTTTCTTAATATAAACAAAGAAATCTACATTTCTATCAGATGTATTGCAGGTGGATAGGAAGTTCCTGGTGCCCTCTGACCTCGGTGCTAACACAAAGTTTATTTGTTGTCATTGCGCACAAATATTTCCTACATTTTTAAATTTTGCATTTTTTTAATAAGGAATATGTCAGTGCAAATACTTTAGCAACGTTTTCAGGCAAATGCCCCTGAAATAGGTGATTTTTTCTTGTGTTTCTGTTTAGCTTCTTGTGTTAATGTTAGGGATAAATACCTTCATCCATTGGGCTGGCACTTTGTTTAGGAGTAAAATAACCCTATAATATGGTGGTAAACCCCAGTCAAAAGATAACACCAACAAAATGTATATGTGCAGATATCCATATCATCTGTTTCAAGTAGATCAAAGAATTGCTTGAAGACAACTTTGTTAATTATAAACAAGGAGCCTTGTGTTTTTATCGGGTACTCCAGCTGTTCAGAGAAATGTAGATCAGCATTAGTGTTTGATGCATGTCTTGTAGATCAACGCTCAACTTCATTAGTGCTTGAGTTATGATTAGAAAGTTTCTTTGTGAAACGTTATATTACAAATAAATGTTGGCCCACATTACATTCTTTTTAAGTTATTTATCCTTTAAATTAACTACTGACCTGTGTTTTTTTTAATCCTGGGTCTAAATCATCCAAAACGTATCCTAATTAAGAAAGGGTTATACATCCAGATGTTGGTTAACAACTTGTCTCCAGGTATTTGTTTAGTGATCTCCTTTTAAACAAGTACCGGTATATGAATGAGTCACATGAAGTGGCTCCAGCAATCGAGGTGGGTGGTTTAAACGAGGTTTTCCATCGTATTTAGGCAATGAACATTCTGAAATGGCCATTCTGTTGTCATATAAGTGAAATACCCTTGAGTATGACGTTAAACCTCAATCAAACAATCATACCCTTTGAGGACAATTTATTGTAATTCTAGCTTAATAAGATATAGGTTTTAGGGTACTTTTGTCAAATATAATATTTTGACACATACTACATCATATCCTATTTTCCTGCAAGTTTGAGCCTTATGCTGGTATACTTTACCTGTACTAGCTTTAATAGAGGCCATACACAAAACTCTATCCATTGCCCTATTTCTGTTCAGTTTGTTGCTTCTTTTAACCATAGCATAAAGTGTTTAGGTGCACATCTTCTTTCATGTTACTCAATGAATAAGAGCTAAAGTCCAGGCAGACCACAGATTGAGTTCATGTTGCCGACTTTGTCATTATTTTGCAACTTTTACAAGTACTCCAATGTTTCTTGAGGCATGAGACTATATTTCAGACAAAGTCTGCATTTTCCATTCATTCTAGAATTCTAGAATTATATGTAATGTGTAATTTTAATAACAGGACATTTAAGACCTATGATATACAACTGTGTGGAACATTCTATATTTCTAAAAAATATTTACTACGTAACTGGGTTGTCTCTCTAGAAAACACAATGCAAATAGTTATTCTAGCACAAAAGTTTAATACTGTAAATCACCTAAAATTTCGTTTATGAACAATGCTCACATTTTTGCTAGTTGTAACAATATTACAGCATGTAAACAGACAAATTTATGTTTTCTGAGAAATCTTGATGCTGTC
>JAQQZZ010000001.1:1488600-1512673 GCA_030265115.1 Mopalia vespertina
TTAGCATGCACTGTTACCAGACTATCTAGCCGTGGTCGAAGTTAACGCGAGACTAGTCTGGTTCACGCGAGACTAATCAACAGTCAGAAGATTATCTACGTTACTTTTCAGTTTCCTAAATGTCATAAGGCCCAGTGATCTTCGTACTCTAATGATTGGCAAAGCTGCGCATTTCCACCACATATATGCATGCACCCGATGTAATGTTTATAACACATATACTACTCGACAAAAAAACGCTTATTGATATAGGTAGTGATACAGCATGATCAAAAGTTACACCTCGCCACTTTTAAATACTGAATATAAATGTTTAAAGCAACTGGAAATGGGAACGTGAAGCAGTCGTTAATATTGCAAGGAATATCAACTTAGACATGCGGATTGGTTTTGGCTGATATGTTAACGAAAAAAGGGCCAACACCCACGGTCAGAGTCTGTATCTACGTTTCACAGTTTGTGAATTGTGTATAAACAGGCGCCGATGTGAGTTACATATTCTCATGACAACCTGGCCACATTATGCGCAATTTAACATTTATTTATGTGTGTTACAAGCCAAATGGTATTTTATTACCAAAGCATGTGAAAACACAAGAAGAGAAATGCTGAGTTAATGTGTGAGCCGTTTATGACCTGCATCAGTCATAGGCTGGGTGGACCTGTGCGTGCTACTCGCCAATCTCATGTGTAACTCCAATGAAACAAGTCGACACTCTTTTACATCGTAAATATGGGTTGTAATCAGCTCGACTCGATTGGCGTGTCCATTCTTATTGTCACCTCAAAGATTATTGCTATTCCAAGAAGCTAATTTTATAACTCATGTCTGACACATTAGGATGATATGATATATATCATTGTTAACTATATGGCGAATTTCATTACAGGAGTTTCGCTGTAACACTTCAGATACCCAGCAAGGATACACTTCTAATTAACTTTTGTAATTAGGCATATAATGTGAAGTTCACAACTGCTGACCACGTCCTATAAAATTTACACTATAGTGTGTGCTACAAATTCGGTTGGCTTTTAAACAACTTAGAAATCCGCTAAAATACAATCGCTCAAAGATTAAAGAAACATAATTACATAAATTGGGCATAGTTGATTACTTTGTTTGTGATTTAAATATTTTTGACTTATACTAAATTGTTCGCATACTACTCGTTCTTACGCGATGTTGTATGTACTCGATTTCAATTTATTTAACTGAGATAAATTAGTGTACAGAACAAATAAGTTTTAGCAAAAAGTTTGAGAGGAAACTCGATAAAGCTACAAGACATTATCCAAATGGAAGTAACAAATTCACCTTTCGTATTAAACGTTCAAAATATATGAACGTTTGAAAATACATTCATGATTATTTAAAAATTGCTCTGACTTTCACAATCTCTGCTGGAAATGTGTCTTAATCCTTTACACTTGGGGACAGTATCTAATTAACATCGCTTTGTACTTGTTACTGTGAACTAACATCTTTGAGTGGCATTTAGATAAATGAGAAAATGCCATCCATATAGTGTTTTGCCTTTTTACTGTGAACTGTTTTTATGTTTCATTTGTCGTGAAATTAAGTTAGGTTTTACTTTCAAGATTATCTTTAAATATAATTAAGACAAGTTAGATCTGGATGCCCCGAGACGTTTATAGAGTTAGGATGAGTGGACTGAAATCCTTTTTTTACTACTCTGTTTGTGAACCAGTGTATATCTATACAGATGGAGTAAGACACTTCCACCTTCTCTAACTCGTTTTGTTCAGAGCAAAATGTTCTTGCGCACCTCATTATTTAAATGCAGTGTCTGATTGGCCTATTAGACAAATTGTTCTTTCCCAGATTAATGAATATGTGAACGGAATACAGTTATATATATAGGGCACGAATGTTCGATTGGAGAGTCCAACTAACAGCCACACTGAGCTGCTGTATGAGTTTGTAACGTGTTGCAACACCTGGTGCGATAGCATCAGCACAACATGAACGGCAGCAATAAATTAATTTCATTAAATTATGTATTATTTATGTGCTATATTTGGTGAATAAATAATCAATCAATCAATCTATCAATCAATAAAGGGGTTTACCTACGATCTATTTGTCCATAAGGCGTATGTCAGCCCATCGTCTTAAACAGTTGTACCCAAAACTAACAACTAACTAACCAAAAAATCGCGGTGTTCTTGTTTCACTAATGTCGTATCCACAGTTTCCTAATACATAATAGATTCTATCCATATTCTATTTCTAATTATAAATCGGAAAAGTATATGTTTAATTAATGTATTCAATAAATGATTACATCCAAAATCACCTCGTTCCGTATAAAGGAATATAGTCTTATGCTATCATTGCGTCACGCGCGTAGCCCTATTCGGTACGAAACATAGCATTACGAAGACATTTGACCAAGTTTCTTAGATAAAGCTATACTAGTAATGGACTATCCCTAGCGTCTTCATTGTTGGCGCTATTCACACGAGAAAGCCATCAACCCACGTGGTTGAATTTCGCATTAAGTTTTATTCTCTCTAAATACAACTGTTTTTATAAAACATGTCTACATTTTAAATCGGCACTGCTGATTGATGTGATAGTAAGCGGCAGTTATCGAGTTTTTTATCAGCTGATATTAAAGAAATATCAATTACATTCCGCTTCGCTCATACATTGTAATTGACAACACATGCTGTGTTATTACATACGGTTGGGTACAGTCAGTGTTGGTGGCGACCCCTAGTGGTGTCATATCCGTTGTATCAAGCTTCGAAAAGACATTAACGAGCAAAACATATATATTGATGCTATTCCTCAGCATTGCATGCGACTAGACTCAGGATTTTCCACTGCAGGGTTACGGGATGTGGCCTGTCAGTTTTAAATGTGCCTTTGGGAGTATATACATGTCGCAATAATTAACTCAGTGATGGTTTTTGTTTTTGTTAAATCAAAACTAAACTTCCGCACTTTTCACAATTTTGGAAAGTTATTGGCAAGGTTAGGATTAAATAAATGTCGTGGGCTCAAAAGCCAAAGTGTTTATGTCCAAAACCCCGATGTGGATAGAAATGAGGTTGACGATTCCATTGGTACTATAAAATCAGAAAATGAAAGAAAGAACTTTAACTAGGATTCTAGTTACTAATGGGAATGTCTGCTTATGCGTATAACCAATTTCAATTAAATTTAGCAGAAAGGGCAAAACATGACCTCAAAATGGACATAATCATTTCTGCCTTTGAGCCCACGATGTATTGTCTGGTGGGTTGTTAGTTTGTCGCACTAATGGAAATCCTTCTAAACTGTATGTTGATTGGGTTAATGTTATGTTTGGTAATATCAAGTTACTTACCACTTAACGTTAATCGTCATTGGAAACAATTGATTATGTTTAGACCATAGAGTCTACTACATACAATAATCAGTCATGTTGAATTATGTTCAGTGCTTAAAGTGTAACGCATGGGTTAGGACGCATTCTTGATGAACTTGTTATGGAAATATAATGGGTTAAAATCATCCATTTTAGCTCTTGACAAAACTTATGTCAGAAAGTCCTGGGGGCGAGCACCCAATACATTACTACAAGAGGGTTGTCTTTTGACAATCTGTGGATTTCATTAAGGTCTTAAGTGTCTAAGTGTCAATCACTGTGTGTCTTCTAATCGACCTGCCAGTGGCACGCGATGTAATGGCAGTCTGTAATGGGTGTAGTACTGACTGTGACCACACTGTGTGGCTCATATCTAACGGGAAACAGAACAGCATCTGGCCAGGTAAAGTACCATCGCCACTTCATGAAAGAAACGAGAAAACGTGGTCTGTCATCAAAAGTGAATAAATCAGCAATCGGACATTCTTCGCTTCATATGCCTTTTACATTAAAAGAAATCTGATCTTAGTTAATTATAAATATGGCTTAAGAGAATTAAAGTGTGTTGACGTGTTTCGTAAGAAGTGAGCAAAGGGGCTTGGAAATCAAACTATAAACTTGGTCTCTTCTTAGCCTTATCAGCCGCAAGCAGACCACGGAAAAGCTTCTAGACTTAACATCTATCCTGATTTACCTCGGATGGACTGATTTTTCGATTTCTATTTTTAACACTGAAACACAAAACTAAATGCATATTTCGAAGTTAAAAGATGGTTATGGAATAAAGAGATTCCCTCTGACAGAGTATGTTGTTTTCCTTTATGACATTCCCATCAATAGAGTAGGATTTCAATGCTTTTTAAAATTCCCGTAAATAGATTGCGCTGAGTATGTTATGATTGATTTTTGCCTTTTACAAAGTGAGTGTTAACAGTCTGTTCGTTATTTTGGGATGACACTTTGTTAGCTTTGACAGATTCTAGCTCAGAACATTTTGCAGGCTGAAACCCCTCCCGGAATCGAACCCACGAGTCATCGAATCGACAGTAGTAAATGCCGACCACCTAGACTTTCAGCCACTAGACTAGACGATCCCAAAATAATTATGCGTATGTTTAATGAAATTCCCACCGATAGAGTACGCAGTGTATGTTTCATGAATTCCACCAGTAGAGTATGCAGTGTATGTTTCATGAATCCCACCAGTAGAGTACGCAGTGTATGTTTCATGAATTCCACCAGTAGAGTACGCAGTGTATGTTTCATGAATCCCACCAGTAGAGTATGCAGTGTATGTTTCATGAATTCCACCAGTAGAGTACGCAGTGTATGTTTAATGAAATTCGCACCAATAAGGTACGCAGTGTATGCTTCATGAAATTTCCACCAGTCTATAGAGTACGCAGTGTATGTTTCATGAATTCCACCAGTAGAGTACACAGTATATGTTTAATGAAATTCCCAACGATAGAGTACGCAGTGTATGTTTCATGAATCCCACCAGTAGAGTATGCAGTGTATGTTTCATGAATCCCACCAGTAGAGTACGCAGTGTATGTTTCATCAATCCCACCAGTAGAGTACGCAGTATATGTTTCATGAATTCCACCAGTAGAGTACGCAGTGTATGTTTCATGAATTCCACCAGTAGAGTACGCAGTGTATGTTTCATGAATTCCACCAGTACAGTACGCAGTGTACGTTTCATGAAATTCCCACCAATAATGTACGCAGTGTATATTTCATGAAATTTCCACCAATAGGGTACGCAGTGTATATTTCATGAAATTTCCACCAGTAGTGTACGCATTGTATGTTTTACAAAATTCCCACCAATAGGGTAGGCGGTGTATATGTCATGAAATTTCCACCAGTAGTGTACGCATTGTATGTTTTATAAAATTCCCACCAATAGGGTAGGCGGTGTATGTTTCATGAAATTTCAACCAATAGGGTATACGCGGTGTATATTACATAAATTCACATCAGTAGTATACGCTGTGCACGCTGTTTAATATTCTCTCCAGTAGTATGCTTTGTTCAATTTGAATGCTCGGGTTAAGGTCATTTTAGTGAATTTGTATATTCGTTGATTCTCACAGCATATATAATATAGATGACAAATATTCATCTGGCGTGAAATGATCATTATACATTTGAAAAATTTGATCATTCGTCATGATTCGCGAACTGAAGGTTTTAAAAACATTTCGCCAAAGTATTTAAAGAAAAAAAAACTTTAATCAATTTGGTTGACGTGAGTATTGCGCTGTACAAATCGCGAACCTATAGGCTGTGAAATTGTACAGTTCTAGTGGCTTGAATTTCTTTAACGCAGCGCCTCAGTCAGATCGAGTCGTTCTATTGCAATTCATCATTTACTCAGCCACAAATTCTCTTTGAGATGTTGTCTTCCTTTGCCCCAAGGCGTGTCAACACGATTTTTTAATCTCTCTATCGATGCTGGTCTCATCGCTGCTGTCTCTTATCAATCCACTCGGCATCTGTCAGAGGGGAAGCCCCGCAGACCTGATAAACACCCCCAGAATGCTCTGTGGGTATCATAATAACGCTAGCGTCACGACTGTAACCAAAAACTGATATTGATTTGCGTGTCATTTGTGTTTTTAAGACCGTTGAGTTCGTTTGTAGTAGAAGTTAGAGCCTCCAATTGTAGTTTTAAAGATGTATATCATTAACTTCTGAAAGGCTCTCTACCATACCTTGTGATATTTAAAATCGTGTAGTTTGATTATGACTTCGCAAATAACCGCAATAACACAGACAGTGGCTGATATCAGTTGTAGTCTGAAATCGATTTCGACCAGGTTATATGATATTTACTGTGCTCAATGTTTCCTGTATTGCTGACAGTAGAGTGTCAGATGTAACAAAAATATGTTAGCGTAACGATTCTTTATGGCATTTTCCTTTTGTCCATCGAAAAGTCACAGGATTCCTTTCCGTTATATAACCTATACGATCATAAAGAAGATCAGTAAACAAAAGAACACTTTATAATTAACAGTTACCTTTAAACAACTCAATGCATGCACAGAGAAGAAGAAAATAATTATCTAAAAATACACATAAAAACGGAACAGTTTCCTTAACATTAAATGGTATTGCAGAAGGTTAATGTCATGTGTAGAACACACTCCCGCCACAGTTGTACACAAACACGGCTTTCCTATTTTATTTCCAGATAACAAGAACCTTCCTGTGGAGTTAACAACATCGTCAGTTATACTATCATGCAGTGTTATGGAGACCACACCTGGGAAATTCCATGACACGTCTCAAACATTATTTCCAATCCTGCTCTCGTGTTGGGATCTTGGGACTACATTATGTAGTGATCATATTTTAGCCGTAATTCCCCTGTGGATTTACAAAACATAAGAGGATCTGGCTTACATATCGGACATAAAAATTTCCATCTCATACATAATTCAGCTACCAATTCTAGAACTCTGCCCAAAATGTATTTGTCTTATTATTGAAACAGCAACAACAAATCCTTAGATTTAAACGATAGTCTCTCTAAATTGCCACCATGGTACACGTATGCCGCAAACGATTGCGTTCCACCTGGAGACTATAGTTGTTGGTGTTTTTTTTTCATTTAGAGCCTGGATATTAAAACCAACATTGCAAGTCAATCCAAATAATTGAATTCACTTCCCACAATGTAAAAGTAAAATATGTTTAACTGACTTAACATAAAAGTAGCTAATAACAAAGAGAAACACACTAAAGACTATTTCTCACCTTAACCCGAATAAAAGTATGTGAAATTCATCTTACTTACTTACTTATTTAAATTATTGTCGTGTCCATTCAAGGAATGATTTACGCCATGGCTATATCGCGATGACTTATGGACTAGAACATCAACATTACAAAGTGTTATGGCCTGTTGTTAAACATGCAGGATCCAAGGTAACATGGCAATAAGCTGTGAAATTCATGTATCTATATTGAACTACTTCAACACATAAATCGCTCAAGTTTCTTGGGACACTTATCTGTAGCAACACAATCAAATCAGGTGTGATTCAATTACCCAAATTCGCTCTGTTTTAAATTGCCATTCCCAAAGGATAGTTAAATGCGATAATACCAAATGATTTATACTCAGTCTCTTCAAAATTATAGGTAAGTGGTATTTCGGTCATAAACTGATTTTTGAGTTGCTGTCAATAAGACCTAATTTTACAAACATAATAAAAAATCTCTCCCGCTCCACACAGAAGTAACTTATGCTTAACGCGGGGGATAATGGGGTTGTCAGTGTTACATAGGTAAGAAACATTCTTTAACCATTAGACCAAAATAATAGCACACACAAATATGCTAATCGAAAGCAGCTAGTAAAATTCCCTATAGAGTACAAAATTAAATAACTGAATTTTTTGTTTGCTTCAGAAATACTATTGTTTTCAAAAACAATAGTAGGCCTAATTGTGAAATAGATGCGTTTTTTAGTTTTGCGGAAATATGATACTGTACATCAATTCTTGTCTTTTATGTTATTTTCTTGTGAATGTGTGTCTCATATAAATATTGTCTTTCATTAAGAAGACAGCTAGTCATTTAATGTTATACTCATAAAGAAAAACAACTGAAACATAAGGTATTTAGTATTTATACACACAACAACCGTCAGTGTCTGTCGTGGTCCACACAGCAACCGTCGGTGTATGTCGTTGTACATACATCAACCGTCAATGTATGTCGTTGTACACACAGCAAACGTCAGTGTATGTCGTTGTACATAAAGCAACCGTCAGTGTATATCGTTGTACAGACTAACACCGTCAAGGATGTCGTTATATACACAGCAACCGTCAGTATATGTCGCTATACACACAGCAACCACCAGTGTATGTCGTTGTGCATACATCAACCGTCAATGTATGTCGTTGTACACAAAGCAACCGTCAGTGTATGTCGTTGTACATTAAGCAACCGTCAGTGTATATCGTTGTATACAGACTAACACCGTCAACGATGTCGTTATATACACAGCAACCGTCAGTATATGTCATTATACACACAGCAACCATCAGTGTATATCGTTGTGCACACAGCAACCGTCGGTGTATGTCGTTGTACATACATCAACCGTCAATGTATGTCCTTGTACACACAGCAACCGTCTGTGTATGTCGTTGTACATAAAGCAACCGTCAGTGTATATCGTTGTACAGACTAACACCGTCAACGATGTCGTTGTACAGACTAACACCGTCAACGATGTCGTTGCACACACAACAACCGTCAACGATGTCGTTGTACACACAGCAACCATCAGTGTATATCGTTGTACAGACAGCAACCGTCAGTGTATGTCGTTGTACAGACAGCAGCCGTCGGTGTCTGTTGTTGTACTGGCAAAGTGTCTTGTAAGTCTTCAGTCTCGTTATTGTGGATGGTTTAAATGTTTGCATTCTCTATTCTGCTAATTTTGGTGCAAATTAAATACGCGATTATTCCTTAAAACGCCTATATATGGCTTAAATTGTGGATAGGCCCTTTACAATACAAGGGTTGACGGAATCTATTTTTAGGTGGTTTACAAATCTTCTTCCAGTCGGCACTCTTACTAGAGCTATGCCAGAGGTGTAGAATTCATTAAGGTCTTATGTGTCTTAGTGCCAATCAAACATCTAGCTTCTAACCGAATCAGTAGAGGAACACTTCAATGGAGGTGCTGAAGCACGTCACAGAAGCTGCAACCTTCACATTTGATGTCTAATTACAAATGTGAAGTCTAAGTGGTTGTGTTCTGCGGATGTTATTTACTATGGCGGCTCGATGCTAGCCTTCCTGATCTATATTGTTCATTGAATACATCAGCTACAAATCTAATTATTTGTGCATTTATAACTAGTTACCACTCGGAAGGCAATAAGAATGGAAATTAAAAATAATATAGCTGATAACCATCGAGTATTATAAACGGGTGTAACAGTGCTTACGAGTTTTGCTGGAGTGTTTTGGAGGATGGTGGGGGTGGGGGGACATCTATTTCTAATTATAAAGCGTTCATCACAGACGAGCTGAACTTTTTCAGGTAAATCCAGCCGGCTTCAAACAGCTCTCACAACAAGGTACTTGTACCCCAAATCATCTTAACTCTGGGTTATTGTTTGATGTTTGTTATTGATTTTGAATCTTTGTAGCAAAACGTGTTTACCAATATAGAGATGATATATCCGAGCATACAGGCCATGTGTTTAGTTAATGTCACGTTCAGATATCCAGTTCTACGGCCATCACTGGAGTTAATAATATTAAGGAAATGGAATACGGAACTATGTGGCCTTCTGTTGTGACTAGAATACTCGTCACTACTGTCGGCTACTTAAAGACCTAAAGCTGAACCGCGAAATCAGAAAAGCAGCCCAAATAACTGCCTGAATACGTTAAGATATTAAATGTCCAAATTATAAACAAATAGACTTCTCAGTGATATTTACTATGAAGGCGAAATAAAATTGCTTAGTGGAACCTCATGCATTGCCTAGGCATCATTTAATCCGTAACAAATTATTGACATGCTCAGAGAAACTTAAATCCCCTGGTTATTGCAATAATATATATGTTCTATATTCAGGAGATAGTGTCTTTGCTGTATGCTGGACCTAACGAGATCCATTTCCAAACGATGTTTTTGTTTTTTACAAATGTCTATAGTTCCGTTATCAATCTACGTTTATGTTAATCCTTCCCATAGTTCCGTTGTCAATCTACGTTGATGCCTCTCTTTCCCATATGATCTCACATCAAGCTATGTTTATATTTATTCTTCCCATAGGATCGAATGTCCAGGGATGTTGAAATCAATCATCTGCAAAGGATCCGTTTAAGTTAATTTGTTATAGGATCATTTTTAGGCGATGTTTAAACACAATAACATTCTAATGGGTTCTTTTAAGATATATTTAATTAAATATAATTTCTATATGATCCATATTCAAAGAATGTTAGTTAAATCCTTCTCATAGGATATATCGCTACGTGGAGGTATAATAAAATAGTTCAGGTATAAGATGCATCGTCAAAATTGAATCCATTTCATAGGATCCATAGCCACAATTTTAATTCCTTTCCACAGGATATGTTGTCAGACGACGCTTTATTTCATCCTTCCCATGGTAGAGATGTATATACATGTATCGGCACCGGTTCCTCGAATCACTGATCATTATCACGGTAATGTTTAAGTTTAACGAAATGGAAAAGGCATTCACGTTATATCAATTGTATTAATACCCATTACATTACCACATTCATCAGCCTTATTTACTTAGAGATGCGGAGTGTATTGATAGCGTTTGTCCTCATTTTCAAGTTATCGTTGTGAGATGATCGCTTAAGTAAACGTTGGCTCGCTGTTTAATAGCTTTTATCAGGAATTTTAACTGCACTGGCTGCTGACAAAGGTTGTACAGAATAATATGATAAATTTAAACATTGCAGAGAAAATGAGAGAATTGGGTTTTCATAGCTTCTATTGTGTTTCGTAATAAACGATATGTGCAGCGACACCATTGTCTATTTGTAAAATATACAATCCAACATTTTTCCAACTGTCTGTTGTTGTATCAGAACATACTTTTTCGACTATATTGTGCAATAACAACTAACCCACGTTTAAATGATTAATGTATGTCGAGAATTTGAATGTCACTCGCGGTGCCTTCTGGTTTAGCGTATATCAGTGTGGGGACTCACTTATAATGCTGTGGACTAGGAAATATGTGTAGATGATAAACAGTATCATAATGACTCGAACAATCAATGAATGGGACACATAAACAACATGAGCATTTACTTGAAGATATTCATTGTTGTCCAAGCAATTGTCTCAACATATCCGCAGAGATGAGTGAACACGTTTTGGGTATGTTATGTATTTTCAGGCTTCATCCGTTGTCAATGTATGCACCGCAGTAACTGACAAGGAATTCAATCGATTGGTCTATATTATTGAAAGTAACCGAGTTTCAATAATGAATGGACTATGGCACGACTAGTCAAACTTTTTGTTTTTATTTGCTGATCACATGACATTCACGTGGTATATATAATTTTCTCGCAACTGTTCATCGATTCGCTTGAGAGATGGTGTGATGCAGCTCTGACATCTCTACTCTTCAAACAGACATAGCTATTTCCACCTTATACATTATTCAGTGAGCAATTTCCGAAGTTTATCAAACGTCATTTAGAAGATAGATGTACGTAAAAAAAAGTGCCACAATATGAAACCATAGGGAATTTGGCTGGTCCGTTAATCCCATTAAGCGATGAAGGAAACTGAATGTAATATTCTGTTCCATGGAGAGATTAGATTCCGGTTTATAGCTCGGAAAAGACACATCACTCTGTCCTATAATACAAAGACCCAACATCCCGTAAAATCTACGCACGAACTGGGGGTTTATATGTCCCGAGTAGATGAATTGAGTCTATATGGGAACCTATATACATACAAGTGAAACGGTAACAAGATGGGTAGAGATAAAACTTGGAATAATCTCTATCCATCTTGTACATCAGGCAAACAACAATCTTTTCGTCATACAAAACAACATCGTATGAGAGACACAAGTCAGCGTGTAAGGTGTACTTAAATATATTCATAATCAGTATAAACTCATCTTATCGAAATTCAGTACAACGACTTTTGAACGATTTATCAATTCAGTCTTTTGAAGTAGACAAATACACTTCTCCAATTAAATTTTGTTCTTCACATAAACATTATTAACATAGCATAAGGCGTAGTATGGAATAAGTTCGAATGTATATCTTAAAATATATTAATATGATTAAAATAGAATTGAGAGTCAATCCGTCATTACAGTACAATTGAAAGTCAATCCGTCATTACAGTACAATTGAAGGTCAATCCGTCATAACAGTACAATTGAAAGTCAATCCATCATAACAGTACAATTGAAAGCCAATCCTTCATTACAGTACAATTAAAAGTCAATCCGTCATTACAGTACAATATGACTGTAATTCAGTACTCGAAATTCATTACAACGATTAATCAATTCAGTCTTTTGAAGTAGACAAATACACTTCTCCAATTAAATTGTGTTCTTCACATAAACATTATTAACATAGCATTAGGCGTAGTATGGAATTAGTTTAAATGTATATCTTAAAGTATATTAATATGATTAAAATAGAATTGAGAGTCAATCCGTCATTACAGAACAATTGAAAGTCAATCCATCATAACAGTACAATTGAAAGCCAATCCTTCATTACAGTACAATTGGAATTCAATCCGTCATAACAGTACAATAGAAAGTCAATCCGTCATTACAGTACAATTGAAAGTCAATCCGTCATTACAGTACAATTGAAAGTCAATCCGTCATTACAGTACTATTGAAAGTCAATCCGTCATTACAGTACAATTGAAAGTCAATCCGTCATTACAAACGCATTCGAATTTATTTATACTTTAAATTCATTGTCACACAAATCATTAGGATATCATTCAAAAATCACTCAAATTATAATTATTACCCCTCACATTATAAAAAATACCATTCAACATCATTCAAATTCTAAGAATAACAGTAAGTCAGTGCATACGTTTTGTTAACGGTGTATACTAGCTGCGGGATACGTACATTGGGCATTGACATATTTCCTTTCCACAATTTCAACAAGCTTCTTGTAAGAAGAGAAAGCGCTTTGGTTAGGTTTGGCGCTCAGACAGTTCAGAAAGCATTACCAGTGTTATTTAGGTCAATCATCTATCAAGGTAATTTCAATTGACAGACTATAAGGTATAATGTCTTGTTGTGTGTCTCATTCGCTTATCCAGATGCACAAGTATCACCAGACCTAATGACATTTAGGAAATAGAAAAAGAAAATAAATGGTCTTCTGGTGCGACTTGAATACTTGATTTTCTCATTTTCCCATTATTGTCGGTTACTGGAGATTCAATTGAGAGACTTAAAGCGACCATGATACAATTGGAGAATCCGACCACTCGACCAGATTGGCGGCCTGAAAGTGTCAAAACAGTTCGCAGAGAAAGTCAGTCAAAGGTAGAAAATCAAAGTTTAATCATTCTGGCTGACGCGAGAAGCACGCTACAACACTTCCAAACTACAGACTGTGAAATGGAGCTGTTCATGTGACTTGGTTTTTGCGGGGAGACCAGAGTCGCCATCAAATCAAGTCGATCCACCATTCATCATTGACTCATCCACAGAAACGTTGTCTTCTTGCCGGAGACATGTCAACCTATCGTTTCTCAAACATGGGTGGTCTAGTTAGTCATGTATGCTAGAGATATCTTTGTATGTTGTACACAAACAGGATCTCAGTACCTTGTGGTTCAGTCGGCAATGCCCCAGTACTGTAGGAGAGAGGTGTCAGTACCGTATGGGTTAGCCGGCAATGTCTCGGTACTGTAAAAGGAAGGTGTCTGTAACGTATGGGTCAGCCGGCAATGTCCCTGTACCGTACGAGAGAGGTTTCAGTACCGTATGGGTTAGCCGGCAATGTCTCGGTACTGTAGGAGAGATGTGTCAGTACCGTATGGGTCAGCCGGCAGTGTCTCGGTACTGTAGGAGAGAGGTGTCAGTAACGTATGGGTCAGCCGGCAATGTCCCTGTACCGTACGAGAGAGGTTTCAGTACCGTATGGGTTAGCCGCCAATGTCTCCGTACTGTAGGAGAAAGGTGTCAGTAACGTATGGATCAGCTGGCAATGTCCCGGTACTGTAGGCGAGAGGTGTCAGTACCGTATGGGTCAGCCGGTAGTGTATCAGTACTATAGGAGAGAGGTGTCAGTAACGTATGGGTCAACCGGCAATGTCTCGGTACCATAAGAGAAGGGTTTCAGTACCGCATGGGTCAGCCGGCAATGCCCTGGTACTCTAAGAGAAAGGTGTCAGTACCGTATGGGTCAGACGGCAATATCCCGGTACTCTAAGAGAGAGGTGTCAGTACCGTATGGGTCAGACGACATTGTCTCGGTACTCAAAGAGAGGTGTCAGTACCGTATGGGTCAGACGGCAATGTCCCGGTACTGCAGGAGAGAGATTTCATTACTGTATGGATCAGCCGACAATAACTCGGTAATGAATGAGAGAGGTTCCAGTACTGTATGGATCGACCGGCAGTCCCGGTATTGTAGGAGAGAGGTTTCAGTACCGTATGGATCAGCTGGCAATGTCCCGGTATTTTAGGAGAGAGGTGTCAATATACCATGTGGGTTAGCCGGTAATGTCCAAACTGTAAGAAAGACGTTTCAGTGCCATGTGGGTCAGCATACAATGTTCAGATACAGTAGGAGACAGGTGTCAGTACTGTATGGGTCAGCCGGCCCATCATTGAAGGAGAAGGGTTTACGCATCTTGTCCAGGTACGGAATGAGACGGGTATAAGTATCGTGTGGTAAGTCGGCGATATAACGATGGTGGAGGAGAGGGGTCTCAGTATCATTGTGGTCAGCCGAAATTGACCAAGAACTGTTAAGTTACAGGCTGGGTACTTAAATGATGCTATGCTATTATCTTGTTATGTCTTCAATAAAATCTAGGTAACCAGCTGTTAACTGAACGGTTACTTTGTTACTGAGGGGTACTTCATGATTTGTGACAGCAGCGCACTAGATGATAAGAGTCTGGCTCTGGACGTTAACCACGCCGATCGTACACAGGAAATTTAAGAAAGTTATGGTTGCTCGAAAACAATTCGTTGAGCATCAATGTGTGTTTTGACTACATGCATACAACGTTCATTGGGACACAAGCTGAATATATTTGGCTTCAATAAAGCTTTCGTCCATTATGGTCTCTGGATTTTTCCAAACCAACAATATAGGATGTAAAATCGTCTATATACACAATCTATATTTTGATTGATTGTGGTTTGGGTGGTTCAGCTGTTAATCTGCTACGGTAGCACAAATAACAACCACTGACTGATATTAAAATCACGTGTACCACGATCTTTATTTTAACTTATTTGGACTTATATTACAGCTGTGTCCTTGTTTGTGTATACCAACTACCTGATTGATCCATCTAACTTATTCACATCCTCTCAATTAAGAAACAGTTTTCAATAAAGTTGAACTTTGATTATTGTTTATGCATGTTACCTTTTAATTTTATATGTGGTAGAATCTGGATTTAACAATCGATATATCTGGAGAGAGATCTAATAATATTCTACTGTAGATGTAATAGAATTCAAACAGAAAAATCAAACGATTCAGGCTGAAAAATGGAAAAAAATCAATTATTATTCAATTATTTAATTAATGGAATGTACAATTATCCTGACAATAAAGGGAATTAATTCATCGATGTTGGTAGACCTATGACATGTACTAAACAAATGACTCACAGTCTCGGTGAAGGTGAGAGGTCAAACAAGACCCGATCTTATTATTGACAGAATTATTTTCGGACGAGATGTGCTAGACAGTACACGCACATTTGCATGTGCCAATGTGGACCAAATAATCAATGACTGCGATAAGCTGATTTGATAGATTCGTCATGGGAATAGCAGTGGTGTAGCTTATCACCAGACGAGCAAGTTATGTGTCTGTTTGATTCACAATGACATATCACACGTGGTCAGTGTAACCGGTGGTCGGTACATGTGCTCTTCCTTACTCTGGGATTACAGGTCTTCTCACTAAAAACTGACCGAGCTAACTCTATCGTTGAGGAAACACGTCTTCTCACTAAAAACTGACCGAGCTAACCCTAGCGTTGAGGAAACACGTCTTCTCACTAAAAACTGACCGAGCTAACTCTATCCCTGAGGAAACACGTCTTCTCACTAAAAACTGACCGAGCTAACTGTATCCCTGATGAAACACGTCTTCTCATTAAAACTGACTGAGATAACTCTATCCTTGAGGAAACACGTCTTCTCACTAAAAACTGACTGAGATAACTCTATCCCTGAGGAAACATGTCTTCTCACTAAAAACTGACGGAGCTAACTCTATCCTTGAGGAAACACGTCTTCTCACTAAAAACTGACCGAACTAACTCTATCCTTGAGGAAACACGTCTTCTCACTAAAAACTGACCGAACTAACTCTATCCCTGAGAAAACACATCTTCTCACTAAAAACTGACGGAGCTAACTCTATCCTTGAGAAAACACGTCTTCTCACTAAAAACTGACGGAGCTAACTATATCCTTGAGGAAACACGTCTTCTCACTAAAAACTGACCGAGCTAACTCTATCCCTGAGGAAACACATCTTCTCATTAAAAACTGACCGAGCTAACTCTATCCTTGAGGAAACACGTCATATCACTAAAAACTGACCGAGCTAACTCTATCCCTAAGGAAACACGTCTTCTCACTAAAAACTGACCGAGCTAACTCTATCCTTGAGGAAACACGTCATCACACTAAAAACTGACCGAACTAACTCTATCCCTGAGGAAACACGTCTTCTCACTAAAAACTGACCGAGCTAAGTATATCCTTGAGGAAACACGTCATCTCACTAAAAACTGACCGAACTAACTCTATCCCTGAGGAAACACATCTTCTCACTAAAAACTGACCGAGCTAACTCTATCCTTGAGGAAACACGTCATCTCACTAAAAACTTACCGAGCTACATGTAACTCTATCCTTGAGGAAACACGTCTTCTCACTAAAAACTGACCGAGCTAACTCTGTCCTTGAGGAAACACATCTTCTCACTACAAACTGACCGAGCTAACTCTATCCTTGAGGAAACACTTCTTCTGACTATAAACTGACCAAGATAACTCTATCATTGAGGAAACACGTCTTCTCACTATAAACTAACCAGGATAACTCTATCATTGAGCGATGTACAGCTGAAATCGTTTGGCTAAAAACTGATAGACATCTCCTTGTATTGAGTATGTGATTGATTAGGTGATGACTTAAGTATTGGTCCATTGTTTATCGCCCCGTATCAGTACCGCTAGGTGTAGAAAACGACTACCTTTCTCCAGGTTGGAAACCATTATGACAGAGGAAAATAGTGTAAGAATGTAACAACCTTGTTTGAGTGTTGTCTTCCTTTACCAATGTCAAGTATAATAAACCAATTATTTACTAGTTATAAACCAATGTCTAGTATAATAAACCAATTATTTACTAGTTATAAACCAATGTCTAGTTATAAACCAATTCTTAACTAGTTATAAACCAAAGTCTAGTTATAAACCAATTCGTAATTACTTATAAACCAATGTCTAGTAATAAACCAATTACTAACTAGTTATAAACCAATTATTAACCAGTTATAAACCAATGTCTAGTTATAAACTAATTCTGAACTAGTTATAAACCAATCTCTAACTAGAAATTAACCAATACCTAACTAGTTATAAGCAAATTTTCAACAAAATTATAAACCATTTCCTCACTAGTTATAAACCAATGTATAACTAGAAATAAACCAATTCCTGAATAGTTATAAACCAACGTGTAACTAGTTATAAACCAATATTTCACTAGTAATAAACCAATTGCTAACTACACATGTAGTTATAAACCAATTTCTAACTAGTTATAAACCAATTCCTTACTAGTAACAAACCAATTCATAACTATAGTTATAAATCAATTTCTAACTAGTTATAAACCAATGTCTTGCTAGTATTAAACCAATCTTACATTTGATAATGCTGTTTGGATGATCGTTCGGGAGTCAAGGTAAGACGAAGTTCATTTGGAGACTAAGTAAGGGACAATTTTCGTAAACGAGAAAACGTTTGGCATATTATCATATTTATAAGAATGTTGTGCAGATAGCGCTTAATACAACTTCAAGCATATACATTAGTACACTTTTGGGCACAATATAATTAGAATATATTTAATTTTGTGTTTTCCTCAGACTTTTATAGCCTCGGATGGATTGGGTTGCTCATTTCTGACGAATAGGAGCCACCTTTGATGAACAATTGCAAGTAATAAATAAATTATTTACAGCATGTACTCAGTACAGTCGCCGCTAGCATGCACAGACGCACGCACCTAATCCATCAGTCGATCAGATTGCAGTAGATAGATGATACAGAGAAAATTAATGAAATATCATTGAGTTTAGAATAAAAAAAACAAAAGACAACACATAGATATATATCACCACATGACATGAAAGAAAAACCCTGCATTGATGAGATTATGTAACAAGCAAAAATTTGAATCTTTGAGGAATAAAAAATGATGATCAAATATACGATATAAGCTGATGGAATTCCAGAACGAATCCAAAGTTACTACATTTCAAAAACCAGCGGATGTAGAAAAACAACATTGTATGAAGTGATCATACATTGATATGTCACGTCTGATACATTCTTTGTAAATTTAATGTCAAGAGGCTACTTGTTGAAATTTCATTGGAATCCCCCTCACGTATTTTAAAAAGGATTCGTATTGTCATGGAAACGCTGAAACTATAGGCCCCCTATATGGTTTTAGTGGTCAAATACAGTATTTTCACTGACATAAACGTATAATTGTCTCGTTGCCTAAAAAAATTAGTTATTTGTTATTGAATAATTATATTACATGTTCTGATCAGTGGCTCTACAATACAGTTATTTTCAAAGAATATATTCTAGCTGTGGCTTATACTATTTCACTACAAAAAAATATTCCTACTTCCAAAATAAATTTTTGCTTTGTTTTATTTTGCTTTTTAGGAATTATTTACCTGGGAGCATTGAGGTTGGCTCATATAACCTCCTATACAAAAGTTTGGCAGCAATTTCAAACCAAATGAATTCTTCTTTTTCGCTGTAGCGAGAACTATGTCTGCTAAAATAACACAAATGTTATGTTATAAAAATTATTTGGAATAACGGTTCTGCGTTAAAGCAGGTTTTAATAAAATAACATGCTGAGGACTGGTAACTTTCAAATTATATTTGAAATAGCAGGGGAATAATATATTGTTATGAGCTGTGGGCAATTGAATATTGCTGTGTCGGCTCATTCGCATTGTGAAAAAGACGTCAAATGTAAAAAGGGTATATCCTGGACAGTTGTCTTTTCTGTGATACATGGAGACCACATCATATCACTTTTACAAACATAAATGTCGATAAATGCTCTTGTCGGATTTGAAAAGAAATGTAGGGTAATAGGAAACAAAAAAATAAAACCTCGAACACATATTTATGTGGACCACTTAACAGTTTTACATTCGAAACTGGATTTTAAAAACCACCATTTCAGGGGTTTCTGACATACATACTGACAGTTGATGTGCTTGATATATGGAAGGAACTGGGTAACTTTAGACTTGGGATGCAAATGCCAGTAATTTCACTTAATATACTTTTCTAATTAGCATTAATCATGCAGACTGGTAAATTCCAAGTGCATGTCCCCATTACCAACAGCTTCCAGTCCTGATAATTGTATTCCTTTTCCGCATAATATCAGTTATCACAGCATCAAACGGTTATTTATTCCCACTGAGCCCGAATTAATCGAACTCTATATCCCCAGTAGATTAACATGGCGTCATTCGTAAATAATTCAACAGTATGTCATGTGATATTATTACCGTCTATTGGGACAGCGATTAAAACACGCCAGTGTTACAGCCAACTTAAAAACAACGGCAGTTCCAGCTATATTAAACTAGATCCCATTTGGCACATTTAATGGGACACTGTGTCCATTTGCCAGTGTTTGTCTAAGCTGTCACACTTTGTACTTGATTTCTAGCTTGCTACAGCTAACATTCTCTCTTTCTTTTTTCTGACTCCATATTTTTCCTCCCTCTCTCTCTCTCTCTCTGTTTCTCTGATTCAACTCGTTTTCGATTTCCGGTGCTTGAGTAATTTCTGGGTGAGTTCTTTTTAATTTTTTTATTTTATTGTTTTTTTTTACATGCATGTGTTAATCATAGATATCTTTGACAGATCTGTGACCTCACGAAAAGAAATATTTGGTATTCATGTGTTTTAGCGCAATCCACTGTAACCAGTTAGGCAAGATAAATACAAAACAAAATATACTGTATGCTATAATCTTTATGTTAATATTTAATTGTCAAGGTTTATTAAACGTGTGATAGGAATTGTGCCCAAAACCTTTGCATAGGTGGCTTAACAACTTACTTAAATCTTATTTTAATAACAACATATACACAACAAATATTGACATGACTGAAAGAATTTATATTAAATTTTAATAAAAAAAACAAGATAGGGTCAGTGAAATAAGATTTGGTCGCATGTTTCGCTGGAGCAAAATGACTCACCTCTTGATGTTGGATTTCGCATTGCTTGCAGCTTCCATTGAAGGTAGAAGAACTTTGCCCTTTAATATTTCCAGCTTCCCTAAAGCCATGACTCCAGGTATAATTCAAATGTTTTGATCAAACTGGCATAAGGAATGCGAGTCAATCCACAGGGCTTCTCCCTGACTATGGGGAATTGTAACTGGGCAGGTAGACCACTATCCCTTTTCTCCACTCACCCACGCTCTAACAATACATAGCCATGTCCTACACGAAAAGGTACAATATACAGTTGAGGGATTATATTCTGACTTCTTGACTCCGTTATAGAAATATTCGATACAGACACTGTTAAAAAATGTATGCGTGTTTCCTGTGTAATCGATTCTGACCAATGAGTGAGCGGCTGTTGGAAGCGAAGCATGGAAGATGTGTAACCCCGCGGGAGACGAGCGCTCATCGAAACACTGTTAACGCAACAAGGCGCTCATCCACAGGGCCCATTTACTAAATTGAATTCCGCTGAAACAATTCCAGACCGGATGGATGATAAAATAGTGATTTGATTTTGGTGATAGTAAATTCTGCGAGTGGAGTGAGAAGTGTTGAGGGCAGATTGGGGAGACAGTGTTGGAAAGCCGGTGGCCAGAGAGCGGGTTAACTCCCTAATCCTCATCGATTCAGTGTCAAGTTTGATCAAACTTAAACGCTTCATTGTCACCAGCTACCGGTAATCCCTGCTCACCACTTAAGGAATGACCGTCATCGGTAAAAACTGGTCTCCTGGCTATTGTCCCCGCTTTACCTACTGGCTATAGTCAAAGCATACACCACTCGTTGAGATTGTGAGTGAAATATTTCCTAAAGAAAAGATGCATGGTTGTATATGGTTTGACGTCCAGACGTTTTAGCGGCTCGTCAATCTATAGTGTGACGAGCCGAAATTAGCTCCTGAAGTCAAACAGACTAATTAGCCCGTTACCCCGGAGAAATAAGCCCGTTCAAACCCTCATAGAAAAGCTCTTGCTGCACATCAATTTATTCTCCCAGCCTTCTGCGGAGAACAGACAGGAGAGAAAGGGAAAAATTGTCAATTCTTCATATGATTCTTTACTTGGCTTAAAACCATATATTTATTGAATTTAATTTATTTTCTAAGTTCGTGTGAAGTGATAGATTTGGCTGAATTATTTCGACTACAAGACACATTGAGTAATGAGCTGTATCTATTTATTAATAGTTCTATTGTAAGACCTTTTAAAACAGCTGGACACAGTTTAAATGTGTAACAAAAATCACACGTTTTGTCAAATATTAGAGATCTACAAAAAATGTTTTAATTTCAGTGAAGCAGAACATGGTGATATGTTCATAGGTTCGTCCCCTGGTGAATCATTACCATGTATATTAAAACGAACTAAAAAGGGGTCAGACACGGAACACATCACCTTTCCACAAGTCGTCAGGTGTATTACGGCCTTGAGCTGTACACAAGTAACTGTTGTTATTTCGCGTAACAACGGTCAATACACACCTTCACTATGCATCTCTAATGTGCTTTATTCTGTCACACATTCATTTGTTTGTTTTAGCACCTTCAATTAGCACATACAGGTGTATAGTGATCGCTCTCTTTGAATAGATGATCCCTTGTGATACATTCAGCGGTTTAGGTAGGAAGCTTGTATATATAAAGGGATGGATTTTATGATGCACAGACGGTAAAAAATCGTATTAATTCACAATGAAATTTCCATTTGCAATAACTCGTTTACGACAGACGTTCTTTTACGATAAGCGCTGCCAAAAGTTGGAATATATTGCCACTAAATATCAGGATTATTCCGTATATTATCTGTTTTCAACCAGCCTGTGCTAAATACTTAGCTTCCTTCATTTGATTCAATGATATCTCCAAATGATGTCGTTGTTTATAAATGAATAAATGAAGAGAGAAATATTTGCTTGCCTAGACCGGGATTCGAATCCGGGACTTCTGTCGTTATTTTTATATATTTTGATAGATATCTTTATAAAGATAAACTTATATATTAAAAACAAATCTATAATAACGTTTATCTATTAATATTTCACATGTACATGTATGTACATAGTAATATTATGTAATTTTATTGTATCGGTAATGGTTTTCAATGTTATAGCCCACAGGTGCTAAGAAAAACAGCCTTGGCTGATAGTATGTATGCGTTTGCGTTTAAATGAAGTTTATTATTACTATTATTAGTGTTCTTATTCTCTCTTAATATTTTTCGGTTTTAAGGCAGCCATATGAGTCGCATATTATCTGTCGGTTTTAAGGCAGCCATATGAGTCGCATATTATCTGTCGGTTTGCAGGCAATCATATGAGTCGCATATTATCTGTCGGGTTGCAGGCAGTTTCTACATGCCATTTTTTTGTTTTTCTTGCACCCTATATTCCACTTTTTTTTTATTTACTTTTTTTTCTTATTTTTTCTGCCGCATTGTTCTGACGTCATTCTTATACTTGTACCCAATTGTAAAAAATTGTTGGCAATATAAGCTATGCTTACTGCTCCTTGGATAATAAATCTTGAAAAAAATATTAATAATAGTTATAATTAACTTTAGTTAAACGCCGATATACTATCAGCCGACGCTGTTTTTCTGAGTCGCGTGTTATCTGTTGGGTTGCAAGCTGTCATATGAGTCACATATTATCTGTCGGTTTGCAGCCATCATTTGAGTCACATAATATCTGTCGTTTTGCAGGCCTGCATGTGCGTCGCATATTAGCTGTCGGTTTGCAGGCAGTCATATGAGACGCATATTATCTGTCAGTTTGCAGGCTGTCATATGAGTCGTACATTATATATTGCTTTGCTGGCCGTCATATGATTCGTATAGAAATTATGCGAAAATTTAGAAATTCCTATAGGATTGCGTAGAAAAATACTATCGCATTTTGGACAAAATCATATAGGATCCTGTAGAATTTGTTTGTAACAAATGGTACTGTGTGGTCACAAAAATCTATGGCAATCAACAAATGGTAGCGTGTTCACAAATATATTTGGCCATCAACCAATGGCAGCGTGGTCATTAATATATGTGGCAATCCACAAATGGTAGCGTGGTCACAAATATTTGTGACAATCAACCAATGGTAGCGTGGTCACAAGTATTTGTGGCAATCAACAAATGGTAGCGTGGACTAAATTATCTGTGACAATCAACAAACAAAAACGTGGTCTAAAATATCTGTGGCAATCAACAAATGATAACGTGGTCACAAATATTTGTGGCAATCAACAAATGGTAGCGTAGTCACAAGTATTTGTGGCAATCAACCAATGGTAGCGTAGTCACAAGTATTTGTGGCAATCAACAAATGGTAGCGTGGACTAAATTATCTGTGACAATCAACAAACAAAAACGTGG
>JAQQZZ010000001.1:1512773-1533055 GCA_030265115.1 Mopalia vespertina
ACTCGATCCCGTGAACGGTACATCGAAGTAGGCTCCGAAAGCGCACTCGCTAACCACTAAGCCACGGCCGCGGGCTCTTTCGAGAGAAGCCCCGGTAAATACCACATCGACTTCATCCAGCAGGATCAAAATTCTGATTGGACCAACCTTATCACGGCCAAGCCGCAGGGCTTTACACATACCGGCGTTGAGAGGTTAAACGATAGTATTCGAACCTATGTCTGGGCGATTTTAGGTGCTCAGTCCCAGACAAGGACGCGTGTGATAGGATAAGGCGCCGCGTTTGATGCCCAAAAGCAGTTTCTCGCGAACGTTGAAGACGCCATATCGTCGCCTGTAGACCTCCCGTCAGCGCTCAAGTGTTATCAAGATGTGCTGCGCTACACGGACTCCCAGGTGGATTTCGTCTTTGGGATTGGGCTATATATGGCACCGAGCGATATGCTTCATCGCATAGGCCAAGTGCCCTAGATCCTGAAGCTCAACGCTCTCTACCACAGAAGCCGTCGCACCAAGCTCATTGCTAGCGGTCTGAAAGATACAGGTCGCTTCAGCCGGGAGAGTGGGCTTCATTATTGTCCAATCAGCAAAGCCAGCTCGTCTCGGATAATATTCCCACTGGCCGGGCGGCGATCGTGTTCAATTTTAAGGGCTCGCCCGAGGCTTTGATCAGGTTGACCTCGGGATATGCCTTCATGCACAATTTCCCGCGAGCATCGATTATGAACTTTGAGATATCGCGTCCAACGGATGGGGTCATCCCTTGCTGCTCGGCCATGGCCCTGAAGTAGTCATCCACGGCTACTTGCAACAGTTCTTGCTGCAACGAAACTGTGTCGCTCGAAGAGCCGTCAATGGTTGAGTCCGTAAAGCTAGCCACATCTGCCCAGATGACATCGTCGTTTCTATCATCGTCATCCACGTCGTTGTCATCAAATGCTGGGTAGTCGAAGTCGGCCTTGGTGAAGGCACAATTGAACACAAGAGATAGCCCTCTAATACAGACAACAATGGAAGCTGAAGATTGCGCAGATTGCGCGACTCGCTCGGGGTTAAAGGCCATAGGCAGACTGTCGTGGTGACGAGCAGTATCGACCAGAACCAACAGCTCCTCGTTCGGTTTCCAAATCTCGGCCAGCACAATGTTCTCGTCCCGGGAACAACTCGATTGGCATTCACCATCACGCTTAACTCGACCGACACCAACAGGACTGTGGTTCAAATCCTGGGCCTGCGCCATCGTCAAGAAGACGACGATAAAACCAAGCGGCCACGGGGTCCTGTCTATCGACGACAGTGATCTCCTGTATTGCTACCTCGACCTCTGGAAGACCAACCGGGAGAGAGAGAATGGCCAGTACCAGGGTATCGACCTGTCCGATGAAAAGAACGTCACAACGCTGCGGATAGGCGAAGGCGAAAGTAACGTCGGCGAAGCGGAAGACAGTGCTATAGCGAAGGCCTAAGGCAATCGGTATTATATTCCGCTCGATTTCGAGCTACTGGAGAGCCATGTGCCGTTCTATCCTAGCGCACTCGGCGACCGCCTCGAGTACGAGCTCATCTTCAACGACGACAACCGCGTGATCCAGGCCAGAGGCGAGGCGGGGGATCTACAGACAACCAGCTACCGTATCAACAACATCTGTATTGAGTTTGAGAAGGTGACTCACCCAGACCTGGCCCGCATTATCCGGGGCCAGTATGCAGGGAACCTCGCAGTGCTCTACGGCCGCATCCTGCGCCACCGCAAGATCAGCAAGAATATGAAGGTCTCCGCGTGGAACATCAACATGAACATGCCCGCCCGCAGCAGGGAGGGGGTCCTGATGCCCTTCGAGGAGCCAGGCGCTGCTTTCAAGTGGGCTAATGAGGCCTTCTACAACCCCGATATCCAGAAGATCGAGGTCACCATAGAGGGCGTCCCCAATCAGTTATATTCTCAGGGAATGCACCCCTACCAGCAATGGGATGAGGCGAAGAAGTTCTTCGCCGCGGATAATAAGCGCCACCCTGAAGTAGGCATTATCGCCTGGATGACCTGGCGCTGGCGGACGTATCACTCGGGGAGTTTCTGACCACCAAGTATGCCCTGTGGTTCGACCTAAGAACGTTGGATGATGACCAGCTTCACGGTAGCGGAAGACGAGTTGTTAACACCAGCGAAGGCATAACACTGCAGTTCACTAAGGCGGTGCAAAAGGCGGGGCCTTTGAACGTGTATATCTACATCATCATGGACGCTCAGCTCAACATCTCCGATGGCCGATACAAAGAAGCGTTGTACTAGTTCGCAACTAGCACAACTCCTGCCCCAGACGCCCCACTCAGCAATCATCTGCGGACAGACTGGCTGTCGAAAGACCGTGTTCGCCCTCGATTTGCTTGAAGGGGCTTACCGTGGTGTGTTCCAGCACGTCGTCATACTATGTCCCACTGAACGACACAACAAGACTTATCAGCGGCGCCCCAGGATCCGGTCGGACCCTGAGGTCTACGTTCTGGACCCCGGAGAGCGCCTCCACGATTGGCTTTGGCTCTTTTACAAGGAGTTCAAGGGCGAGTCAACGTTGTATATCATCGACGGCTGCTCGGCAACGAAAGCGTTGACACAAAAGAATGACACGCTGTCCGAGCTGGCCTTCTCTGGTTGGCTCGCCGAACAGAGCGTCTGGGTCGTCACCCAGAAGTACAACTCCGTCCTCCAGGATCTACGTGAGCAGACGCTCTCGGTCGCGTTGTTCCACTGCAAGGACCGAGACTCCTTCGAAGAAGGCCTCCGGGAAAACGACGTCATTCCTACGCGGGAAGAGCGATGGAGGGTGCGTCAGCTGCTGGCACGGACATAACACACTAAGCTCCTGTTGAAAACCGACCAGCAGACTGTTTATATGGTGTGCGATTGAGCTTCTTCCTCATAGCAAGACAAATGTTGTCGATACGAAACACGGCTAAGCACATTTGTGTGCTTCGTATTACGCCATATTAGACTCAGGTTCCAAGGGGGGTATATATTTATACATATATATATAGATATGTAAACATGGGCGATTACATTGACAAGTTGCTTGATGAGATGTATGGCGGCGAACACAAACAACCTCTGCATGACATGCCGAAAGAGGAGTCATCAGACAAAGTGGAGCTTGCCCCCATGCGCCGCAAGAGGTTCGCCACACTGACCGCGGGAGGTCAGGCTGAAAACTGTCTTGGAACTCCCATGACAGGAGACAAAGTCGACAAGCTTACAGATCAAGAAGTCGACAAGCTGTGTTCCCGCTAGGAAGCACAGTTGTGCGCTTCTATGGAGAAGACTCTTGGGCAGGCAGCTCTGCAGCTATACACATGGGGAACAGCAAGCTTGTCACCATCCCCGTTGACGCCCATATCCAAAGCTCGTCGCAGAGCTCGAGGCTGATCCGTTGGTTGAGCACGCTCAAAGCAATGCTATGTGGTCGGTGTATGACAGGTTTGTACTTAGTACCGCTTACCGTGGCGGGTACCACTGCTCGATATTGTCAATTTGAACAGGCATGTCCTGACAGCATGTATGACGATTCAACCGATGAGGATAATGGAACCGAAAGCGGAGCCAGAGATTCCAAAAGGGTTGCCGCTGGGCGGGCTGGAGCTGTCACCAGGAAGGCGAAACAGGACAAACTGAAGGCAGACCCTCAAGAAACCAAGCTTAAGCTAATGTGACCGAGTAATTCGCAGATAGTTCCTCCAAAATCGGAGCTGCCAGAATAGCGACAGGCTCGCCAAAATCGGAACTGCCAGAACAATGGACAGATCCGCCGGAGCTGCCAGCACGGAACGCCACAGACTGGAAACCTGGGATTATAGGATGGTTGGGTTTAGCCGGAGCTGTGTTGTTTTATCTTAAGCCCTGGGTGTCGCGAGGGAAGCAAACGCCGCCTGACAAATGCTGCCTAAAAGAGGAACCACAGTCATCCCCTCAATAAAAGCGTGCGCACTACATGGCATAACGGAAGTGCTTGCAGACATCTTGCTGATAGCTTGCAGCTAATCATGTCTACCGATGTACCATGGCGAGGTTGTCACCGCGTTTCCCATAAGCTACGCTGGCCTCGGCAAAATTGCGTTTGGAGGCGCCTATCCAAAACTCGAATTCTACCCCCGAGACATGGCTATGGCCGTTGCTGGCGTCTCTTTGGATATGGCATCCAAAGATGCCCTAATTAAACAGGGGATCATACCTGCTGATAACGTCACGATAAAGCAGTGGAGCAGCTCCAAGCAGCGCAGGTAAAATGGTCTCGAAAACGGACAGAGCGCCTTGACTAGATCAACGATGAGCTCCGCCGCTGAGGCCATGCTGTGCGGACTTTCTTAGATGACGACGCCGCGATTCATGAGTAGGTCCAAGTCTTCCCTCATAAACTCACTCCTCTAGTACCAGAACCCCTGTTTTCCGACTTCTACACACCGTCTGGTAACCAGAAAGACCGTGAGATTGCTTTCCTCCTGGTGGCTATGACCACAACAGGGGTTGTCGCCTATAAACTAGCGTGTTAGAGACTCCACCGTCTTAATATATATAAATATATAAGTTTTGAACGACATTTAGAAGTGGGGTAACATAATTGTAGAATTTCTGGATAACCACTTCTTGTTTTGTGATAGAACACAACGTTTCGATACATATGCCTGTATCGTCATCAGGTGTAAATTGACTAAACAAAAATAGGAGAGATAGAAGTTTTATACCAGTATAAAGTAGTTAAATAAACAAGGTCAAATGTTCTCGTGAACAGTGTGGACCATAAACACAGATAAACTATCTAACATGCTACATGTATAATAAGAGGATTAATGTTCCAAAGTAACTGCCTAAGTCATAAACTGTCTGGAGTAGGGGAAGAAATAATCTGTGCTGGCACCATAATGGGATGAAATAGAGATAAAGATGTAGAAAATTAAATTCTAATGGTTGTTGATATTTAAGGAAGTAGAAGGAATCTGTGAGAAAAAACACCAATTAGTAGCATGAAATTCATATTAGATACACATGCAGACAGTTCTCTATTACTGTGAGTCTGTTCTCTACTACGGCGAGACTGTTCTCTATTACCGTGAGCCTGTTCTCTAGTACTGTGAGACTGTTCTCTCTGTTATTGTGAGCCTGTTCTCTATAACTGTGAGGCTGTTCTCTATTACTGTGAGACTGTTCTCTATTACTGTGAGGCTGTTCTCTATTACTGTGAGCCTGTTCTCTATTACTGTGAGACTGTTCTCTATTACTGTGATCTGTTACTCTATTCTTTGGGACATTCTCTAGTCACAGGCTCCTTTAAAAGCTGGAACCATACTTCTGTTTCTGAGCGATACACACGTCTTTATCGTCTCGATAAATGTGTTCGTGTGACTTTTACTCCTTAGCTGTCAAAGAAACTTATTTAATGGATTAAAAAAGAGTGATAGGCTGTGACGTTGAATATATTGAATACCTTTACTCATTTATTACTTGCTTAGTTTTTGTGATTCTTTTTTATTTGCCCCAATGGAGAACACAGGTATGAAACTAATCAGCATGGAATAAGGGTCCTCTGAAGGCAGCGACCATTTGATAGCAGACGGGTTTTGTTCCTTCCTCAAAACGGTTGTAATTCAAACAACAAAGGTGGATATTCAAGAGTTCAGTGGCCAGAAATTCTGTTTGACCTTCAGGATGACCTTTAGATAGCCAACAAAACACAACTGTCCAGCACTGGTCAAAATTCACGCTCCTGATCAACATAGCACACCCAACACCTTGTCCAAAAAATAAGATCGAAGACCCGGCTAAGGTAATTTTTGACCATAAATCAAGAGTTCGGCACGCGCATTGTCGTATCTCTATTGTGATCTTTGACAACAATTGACCCTATTTTTAACAATAGCCGCCCGCCCCGTCATCGTCTGGCATTAGCAGGTTAACGACCGTGGTTGAACAATTTCCCATGCAGCGCACCGTATGTGCATTTTTGGGTTTCAGGGTTCTACCTACCATTTCGTCATAAAGGTGCACCATTGGCTTTATTATCATTTATTCTAGGTAAAACATCACGTGACGTTCAAGATAACACGTTGGCTTACTCCCTGTAGATGACAAGTAACGCGAGAAAATGCGTGAAAAGCCAATCGTGCTCATTTCGTGCACAATAATGCCGGCCAATCTGTAATTGAGATTTTATCCTGTTGATATAATATCGGATAAGTAAATAACATAAATAAATAGTCCACTTGATAAACCACTGCTTTATTTTGCGCAGAGATATCAGTTGGAATGTAGTTCTTATCTGCTGGTATTGGCTACGTTCAAGGACGAAGGTCGTTGAAGTTAACAGTTGTTCAACTATACAATAACACCACATTGCTTTCCTGAGACACACGTTATATACATTTATTTAAATGTAATTAATATGTTTGTGAAACAAGTTATATACATTTATTTAAATGTAATTAATTTGTGTCGCACCAGGTTAGCGTTGTAACTATTACTGGCTAACCAACACTTTTTACCTGCTGTTTATGTAAGGCGTACAATAGAGAGACTCTCGTGGCTGTGGTATTTATACAGGCAATAAATCTCATTACGGGATGAGAATAACTGATAAATGAAATCTCAGGAGGAAAGAAACAACATGTTACTATGTACGAACATTGAATTTCTTGAGCCTTAACTATAGCATCAACTGCTGAACAATGGCCCGG
Source organism: Mopalia vespertina (assembly GCA_030265115.1). NCBI lineage: Eukaryota > Metazoa > Mollusca > Polyplacophora > Chitonida > Mopaliidae > Mopalia > Mopalia vespertina. Next base: position 1,519,491 of record JAQQZZ010000001.1, read on the forward strand.
AACGCCGACACGTTTCTTGGAGTTGTCAGTAGATTTTCCTCGTTTGGAAGGCAAAGCGACATAGAGGCAATCCTCTCAGTTCTTAGCCCGCTAATAACTGCCCTAAAACCATGGACATGATCGATATGGAGGTCCTGTAAGTGACAAGATGCCTAGATTGGTGAATACCCGTCTGCGCCACCTGGCGGATTAATTTCATCGCCCTTCGTCAATGGCTCTCTAGTGAATCACCTTTCTAAATGGTCAAATTGAGAGATGGCTTTACAAATGGCCAGATATTAAGAAGTCTTTTGAAAATGTCAGGATAGTGAGACGCTTTGTAAAGTGCCCTCTAAGTCATCACATTCTTTATATGTAACTTTTCTCATATTTTAACAGCTGATGACATAACTTGCAAGTAAGACCGTATTCAATGTTCGCTGTGACATTCCGATAAATTCACATGCGGTATCGCCAGACCTGCAATTTTCTGAGCCACCAGTCACTTGAAATGCGGTGCTGTTATGGGTTTTCTTCAGTCAAAGTTTTCGGTTTAATACATATTCATTTTTTTTATTCCACGAAATAAGGAAATGAGAACATAAAACATCTTCCTGTACAACTAGGAGTAGGTGCCGATAAATTGACATTATAATCCATGACAGAGCTCTCACTGGAGTTGCTGAATGAGGTTTATGTGAGGCCGGGCATGTCACATTGGAGCCTGCTATAGGCTAAGCAGCTCACCAATACAATGTCGCTAACACCCAACAATAGCTGCAGATCGACAAAAGCATTGGGCAAACTGCTGGTGTAATCTGTAAACACTAATATAATTTATAAATGTATACATAACTTTTCATTAATCCCCTACAACAAAGTAGGACTCTAAAAGCCCCACATTTATATTAAAAACAACTGTTTTCTTTTAGAATACGTTGCAAACCGGATTTTGCACATTTTAAATAAAAAAATAAATAAATAAATAAAAAAATAAATAAATAAATAAAAATATAAATAAATAAATAAATAAATAAATAAATAAATAAATAAATAAATAAATAAATATTAAACATGCGTTCTAAAGGTTAAATTCTCCTGAAACTTGTGCAATTTTCAGTTTCTAAGATTGGCAATTAAATTACTGTCAGTGGATTTTTGTTCGTGGATGATTCTTGTCGGGCGAATCTTGTCGGGAGTGGGAGGGAGATGGGTTTTGATGAATTCATAACGGTGACTTGTCATTAAAATTATCGACGGTTTTATTTGTAGTGGAATTTGTGTCGCTTGATTTTTGTGGGCAACGTCTTTTTGAATTTTTGTCTTTGCATTCTTGTCGGCGAAAATTTGACGGGGAAGTGTCGTTGAATTCATGTTGGTGGATTAGGGGTATTGTTGGTGCATTTTTGTTGGGGGATTTGTGTAGGTGCATTCTTGTTGGAGGATTTGTGTAGTACTAAGGTGCATTCTTGTTGGAGGATTTGTGTAGGTGCATTCTTGTTGAAGGATTTGTGTGAGTGCAGTCTTGTTGGATGATTTGTGTAGGTGCATTCTTGTTGGATGATTTGTATGGGTGCATTCTTGTTGGAGGATTTGTGTTGGTACATTCTTGGTGGAGGATTTGTGTAGGTGCATTCTTGTTGGATGATTTGTATGGGTGCATTCTTGTTGGAGGATTTGTGTAGGTACATTCTTGTTGGAGGATTTGTGTAGGTGCATTCTTGTTGGAGGATTTGTATGGGTGCATTCTTGTTGAAGGATTTGTATGGTGCATTCTTGTTGGAGGATTTGTATGGGTGTATTCTTGTTGGAGGATTTGTGTGGGTGCATTCTTGTTGGAGGATTTGTGTGGGTGCATTCTTGTTGGAGGGTTTATGTGGGTGCATTCTTGTTGGAGGATTTGTGTGGGTGCATTCTTGTTGGAGGATTTGTGTGGGTGCATTCTTGTTGGAGGAATTGTATGGGTGCATTCTTGTTGGAGGATTTGTATGAGTACATTCGTGTTGGAGGATTTGTGTGAGTGCATTCTTGTTGGAGGATTTGTGTGGGTGCATTCCTGTTGGAGGATTTGTATGGGTGCATTCTTGTTGGAGGATTTGTGTAGGTGCATTCTTGTTGGAGGATTTGTATGGGTGCAGTCTTTTTGGAGGATTTGTGTAGGTGCATTCTTGTTGGAGGATTTGTGTGGGTGCTTTCTTGTTGGATGATTTGTGTGGGTGCATTCTTGTTGGAGGATTTGTGTAGGTGCATCCTTGTTGGAGGAATTGTATGGGTGCATTCTTGTTGGAGGATTTGTGTGGGTGCATTCTTGTTGGAGGAATTGTATGGGTGCATTCTCGGTGGAGGATTTGTATGGGTGCATTCTTGTTGGAGGATTTGTATGGGTGCATTCTTGTTGGAGGATTTGTGTGAGTGCATTCTTGTTGGAAGATTTGTGTGGGTGCATTCCTGTTAGAGGATTTGTGTAGGTGCATTCTTGCTGGAGGATTTGTGTGGGTGCTTTCTTGTTGGATGATTTGTGTGAGTGCATTCTTGTTGGAGGATTTGTGTAGGTGCATTCTTGTTGGAGGATTTGTGTAGGTGCATTCTTGTTGGAGGCTTTGTATGGGTGCATTCTTATTGGAGGATTTGTGTGGGTGCGTTCTTGTTGGGTGATTTGTATGGATGCATTTTTGTTGGAGGATTTGTGTGGGTGTATTCTTGTTGAAGGATTTGTATGGGTGAATTCTTGTTGGAGGATTTGTGTAGGTGCATTCTTGTTGGAGGATTTGTGTAGGTGCATTCTTGTTGGAAGATTTGTATGGGTGCATTCTTGTTGGAGGATTTGTGTAGGTGCATTCTTGTTTGAGGATTTGTGTGGTTTCATTCTTGTTGGAGGAATTGTATGGGTGCATTCTTGTTGAAGGATTTGTATGGTGCATTCTTGTTGGAGGATTTGTATGGGTGTATTCTTGTTGGAGGATTTGTGTGGGTGCATTCTTGTTGGAGGATTTGTGTGGGTGCATTCTTGTTGGAGGGTTTATGTGGGTGCATTCTTGTTGGAGGATTTGTGTGGGTGCATTCTTGTTGGAGGATTTGTGTGGGTGCATTCTTGTTGGAGGAATTGTATGAGTGCATTCTTGTTGGAGGATTTGTATGGGAGCATTCTTGTTGGAGGATTTGTGTGGGTGCATTCTTGTTGGAGGATTTGTGTGGGTGCATTTTTTTTGGAGGAATTGTATGGGTGCATTCTTGTTGGGTGATTTGTATGGGTGCATTTTTGTTGGATGATTTGTGTGGGTGCATTCTTGTTGGAGGATTTGTGTGGGTGCATTCTTGTTGGAGGATTTGTGTAGGTGCATTCTTGTTGGTGGATTTGTATGGGTGCATTCTTGTTGGAGGATTTGTATGGGTGCATTCTTGTTCGAGGATTTGTGTGGGTGCATTCTTGTTGGAGGATTTGTATGGGTGCATTCTTGTTGGAGGGTTTATGTGGGTGCATTCTTGTTGGATGATTTGTGTGGGTGCATTCTTGTTGGAGGATTTGAGGAGAAACTGTTGTTGGAGTCTTCTCGGTTAATTTTTGTCGGTCGCATCTTGTCAGTTTTGTTTTTGGTGGATTATTCTCAAGGAATTATTGTCTGTGAATGTGTATGGCAATTCTTGTGGTAATACGTTCCTAGTCGTCTACTTGGTGTTTTTATAATCTTATATGACCTGGCTTCAATAATAATCGCGGAGGGTAGGGAAGGAGCTTCCTGTTGCCCTGGTACTTTCCGAGCTAATGGGCAACATGAATCCGATCTGCTTTGTCTTTGTATTACGCCCTGTGATTGTCCTGCAATTGTCCTGTCTTGTCTTGTTTGTTGCTCGTGGTTTAGCGGGTAGTTTCCTTCGCCCATTGGTCTGGCACGCCTTCATGTGAGGGAGACAACATTAAGTACGGCGTTAAAGCTCAATCAAACAAACAAATAAATCAATAATAATCCATTAACCAGTTCATAGCAAGGTGAAGGAAACAAAAAACAAAAAGAAGAAAACAAAACAAGAAAAAGATGAAAGATCTTTAGAGATAAATTACAAGGTTAACAGTACTAGCATTACTTATAAAACTGCATTAGACGCGATATGTTAATGATATGTTGATCACTAAAAAAAATAGCGGTACCCATATAAGATACTCCCATTTGTTTTGTATGTGATGACAGTCTATATTTCAAAGGTGTCTGCAGACAGTTGGCGTTGTCGCATATCCTGATGGTCATTGTCGCCTAGCCTCGTGGTCATTGTCGCCTGACGTAAACGTATCCATGTCGCGGTGTTTGGCCTTAGGCAGTAAGGACAAGCTGTGTTGTTGGTAGCGAGAAGCGGGTATATTGTAACCGTAGCTAGCTCACAGGTAACTGATCACCAGTAAGGCACCACCTGTAAATAAACTTAACCGACTGCAGACAGACATTATTATATAGATAACCAGACGTAAAGCTGGTGGTATTCTGAGGGCCAGTAAATAGGCCCGACTGGATTATCAAGATTAAACGGACTTAATTGTGAATGGTTAGTACCACTATTGTATGTGTGACAAGCCAGACGTCTCAGTAAGTCTAGACCTCACAAAGAGGGTGGTGTCTGTGTTGTTTGTGGCACTGCTCACCAACGTAATTGTTGGTCCTAATCCGCATACACAGCTTCAGTATACAAATACGACATCTTTGCAGCGACCATCAGGGACCATCAGGGACCATCAGGGACCATCGACTTGATGGCCCAATATATTTGTAATATACGACTACATTTTATCAACTCATTTAGCTGAAAGGCCTTTGAATCATTATTGTAAAGAATTCCGAATGAAGTTTGTTTTAATTGTTTCAAAGCGATACAAAGGTTAAATCTAAGTTAATCTGATAATTCTTAAATCAGGATTCAATTAGGGAAACCCATGTTGACAGTCTCGTTGTCAACAATTCGATAATCCTAACGACGGCAACCTTTTGAAGGCTATAATCTTTAATAACAGATCCATAAACATATAACTATTTTGTCAATTTACACCTGATGACGATACAGGCATATTTATCGAAACGTTGTGTTCTATCACAAAACAAGAAGTGGTTATCCAGAAATTGTATAATTATAACTATGTTTGTTGATAAAAGATATAAAATCGAGAATGTTTAAATAGGTGTTAACATGGACTATTTTAATATTTAAAAAATTTGTCTTTTTAATTGATCTTCGATGATTAGTTGAGTTTTGGCAATCCGATGTTGTTGGTAAGACGTTTTAAGCGCTCTTGTCACTGACTATTCAGTGTACAGGACTTCCACTATCCAATCTTTTGGCTGTAACCCCTTATGCCCAAAGTGAATAGAATTTTTATCCTTAAGATTTAGAGTGGCACGCACCTTCCAGTTTATGCTGGCGAAAAAAAAAAATCGAAATTCTGATTGCAAATAGTTTCTTTTCAGCGTGAGCAAAGTGAGTCTTGATAAGGTGTTGGAGGGTAATGGGTTTCTTTTTCTCATATGTTTATGGGTGGTTCCAGTAATCATTGAAGCAGTGTGTATTACACCCTAATCTCTGAATGTACGCGATCGATCTATTTACAGATCTTCCCACCTTCTGTTCAATCACATGTAGCCTGGCTTTTCGCATGTCATTCTGACACTTGAGATTTGGACAGATTATACAAAGAATTTTGCTTATTTCTCGAAAACTGTCCGTCGTAAAGACTTTTGAACTGTTGACATTTAAAGACGACAGTATGGACATTTGGTTTGTTCTTAAAGTTTTTACTAGATTTTAAAAATGTATCTATATTTTGTGTTTTAATGATGTCTTGGGGTTGGCAAAAAAGTCCACTGAGATCGCTCTAGGCAAAATATAAAAATGACGTACTTTGTTCAGTTCTAGAGATATTCTAATTCTTTTGAATTGTAATAATTAAATTATGTCTAATAGACCACCAAAAACTTATTTTTTCTGTCAATATGAATTCAATGGGTTTAACAATAATGATTCAGCAAAAGTACCTATTCGTAAGTCTGAGAATCCAAGCTTTCCAAAAATATATCCATACATAGTGTTGAATATATTCCTCCTTATATACTGGTCTTAGAAAAACTGCTTTCCAACAAATCGAAGTAGTGGTCCTGCAAGGCCTTATCGATCAAACGATTGGTTGACGTGGCGTGTATACTTGTCCAGTCTTTGAAAGAGAAATTAAAATTCCGTTACAAATACAACCTTTATAATTTTGAGGAATTAATGACGAGTACAATACGCCCAATTATCCTTTCTATCTATACATATGCCTTCCACAGACAGTCTTACTTGTATGGCGGGTTATATTTCTTGGACAAATAGACGGTATAAATGTCATAGCAGTTATACTCAAAGCTGCTCCGTAAACTTTCAAAAGTCACAGAATCTGAGGTAATGTCAGCAGGCAATCTGTGCAGCTATGATCTTTAGATTATATTCATACCTGGACAATATGTTAAAAATGATGTGCGAGGAATCTATTCACATAAACCAGAACACAATGCAGACCGAAAACATTTATCAAAACATGCCTTCAATATAGATAAAATAGCAGCTGTTATCTAGGCTATCAAAATGGTTTGATAGTTAACGAGCAGTAAAGCGAACTACCCATGCTTTAATAACTTTCCAGTGAATGTAAATGTAGAAATCTAGACGAACAGCGTGTTACAAGACTGTTACCTAATACGGTACACTGGCTATTCGAACCAGCTCAATGTGTTCATGTTAACAAGTGCTTGTTCTCAGCATCCCTGCTTCTAGCCTAGGGAAAGGGTGAACATGAATAAATGAGTAATACATCCTAATACATCTATTGGCAGGCTCACTCACTTGCTGATAGCAGAATTAACAGCCGGTCTTTAATTGCCTATTTCAGACACTTCAGATGTTAGCAGGTTCAAAAAGAACTTGCTTATTTCTCGAAAACTGTTCCTCAAAGAGATTTCCAATTTGTTAAATTTAAAGAGGACAATGTGCTTTTCATTTCGAAAGATTGTCCTCAATGGTTTCTGAAATATTTTATTTTTATTTTAATACCATTTCCGTAAAATGTAATCTAATTTATTTGGTGTTATAGTAATGACATTCCGCATTACATATAACGTTTCGATCTATAATGGGCTTAGAAGAAATATTTCCCTTAAAATCGACCCAGGGATCGAACAAGTCCAAAAGAATACTAGGATTGGAATAAATTAAATCGATTGTTTAATGCCGGACTTCGATCGTGATCGATTTTGGTATATAATGGGTTAATGTTTTGTTTGTGTTTATAGAGAACGTGGCTTTAAGATGTTCCAAAGTTGTTATTGTTTTACAGCGTTCATACAAAGCTGCATCATCGATTGATCCTCATTTTGACTGATAGTGAAATATACATGATTCTTATTATAAAGAAAATCAATACTGGTTAGACACCTCAATTGTGTGTAGTTTCCAGATATATTTTCTGAAAAGAATTAATTAAGTTTATACCGGTTATTTAGAGTTGTTGACGGAAAAGAGTAGAATGACATGAGGTTTATCGCCCATTCCCTGTCTATATCAATAACTATACAACGCTTATCTAACAATATATGACCGCAATATTTACTTTGTGTGCAGCAGGCAATGCGATGGGTGAATTACAATAGCTATATGACAAACTTACACAGGCTTTTTACAAAGAACTATTAAAACTTTGATATAGAAGTTCGACGAAGGCGTCAGTGAAATGAATGGAGGGTTGTTAAAAGTTTTGTAAAGTCTCCGATTGTGGCCGAACCCACGTACTGTGAGAACAGAGTGTTTTTTCTGCGCAAACTGTGACAGATGGATTGTCTACCTGATCCTTAAACACTATCATTTTACTTTAAACAAAAATTTTAATCACTTCTACGTTGCCTTGGTAGTTTCCCCCCATAAAGTTTAGTCGCCAGACAGAAACAGCATGGAGGAATAACGGAGTTTTTATTGTAACGGTAGTTTCGCCTTGCCTGACAGCAGGCTGCAAAAAAAACTTTCCAAACTTTTTTTTTACTTTTTTTTTTTAAAGAAAAGATTTATTTTAAAAAGGTATCAGTGTGATTAATGCATTATAAAGAAAAATATAGGGTCTCTAATTTTCTCTAATGAACCTAAGAGGGAAGCTGTTTGCTGGTTTGGCAAGCACCTGCAAACTGATTTCACCAAATCTGCCGTTACGTCTAGCAGTCATTCAACAGTCCCGTTTTTCATTTTATTTCTCATAAAGAAAATTTGATTTTGCATGACAATTGAGTATGCTTGTTGTAATTAAAGTCCGTTTAATACGATTGGTTTTTGTAATGAGATGAAGGTGACACCAAGAGGTGCACACGTTCAAGACTTCCACCCACATTGTTATTCCGATGGGAAAGTAGTTTCTTCTCTAAACCTTCTGCCATTTTATTCATAATAAGCCGTAAGAGTGATTATTTATCTATTTTTGGAAGTTTCATTTATGACTAGCAGCTGCTATGGCGCGTTTAACCGCACAAAAGTTCGTCTTAAGTTAAACATTTTGCAGGCTTGGAGAGGTGCGCCATTGATAGTGCTGTTCAGACGAGCAGCTGCCTTTGGAACCCATAAAGAACATTATGTCTAAAATATTATGCCCGTCATAATGTCATCAAGCATTCAGGCAGGTAGCCTCGCGGATAAAGACAGCAGCGTGCACAGTCCGAAAAGAATATCAAGCGAAGAAAAAAAGTAACGGCGCTGTTAGTTTTCTCTTGTCGTCAAGACAGTTATCTGAGACCCTGTGGTCATAACTGTCACATCAGCTAAATAATAGATCTAATTCGGCAGGGAATCTGTCTTCTAACCCCATACAGCCTTGCTTTCACCGGAGAACTTATCACAGAAGATCTTTTCAAACTTTTTATCAGCCTACCCCTCTGCTAGCATTTATAAGCGAACCCATTTCCTACTGCACTATGTTATACAATGTCTCAGCCAATGCTTCTCTCTGACACATGATATTAACGCTGAAAATTATTTCAGCTCGATTTGGATGAAAACTTGAAGCTTCCACAACTCTAAATAACTTTCCCAAAGCCAATCAAGTGAGGGAATGGCTGGTAAAGTTTTTCGTTTTTACCGCCATTCGAGGAGAGCTCTGCGCACGCTCGCCACAATTATGTCAACTTCCTGCGGTATAATGAGGAACTAAATTGCTATTGTTAGGACGCGTAGAAGCGGAGGTCGAGCCGGTATTGTAGCCCGATTCCCAGCTGCGTCAACCCCTCCTATCTTTCTCTTAACACCACATAAATGTCGTCTTGATGTTCATATCATTTAGCACTATGGTCATTTCTGTAACATTATTTCAGACAAAAAATAATCTCACATGATGTTTATTAAACACAGTTTACCATAAATAATGTGTAATAAAAGGCGTGTCTGTTGGTTTTCCCAGCCACGTCCATCTAATGTTGTGTCCACTCTCTGACCCGTCCGCTTTGATCACAACACCCAGTCTGATTTATAACATGGTATACATTAAATATTTATACCTGAGTACAATAGGCCATCGTATTATAGTGTATTACACGGTCAACGATGTCCACCTAAATGGGTGATTTCAGGTCGTCAATGTCTTTTTTCAGAGAAATTATCTATGTTAAGAATATGTTTTTCTTTTCTATTCGATTTTCTATTTAATGTTCTTAATATATAACCTTTCATTGTCGGCTGTGTTGACAGTCGTATGATTGGTAGAGCTACCGAGAAAACATTATCTCTCGCTGTGTTTTAGATGCAGTATAATATAAGCATAAAAAGCCTCAATTCGTTTAAATGCATGATTGTATGTGCCCCTTTAATAGCCTCATAGATACACGGTATGATTTTATGTCCATAACTGTCAGTGGATGTTTTAATGAGATTTCCTATCTTTTTTATGATGTGATGTTTGGAGAGCGAGGTTCAAGAGGGTCAATGGGCTGAATTACATAGAGACACTGTTCGCCCAAAGTTGACAGATCGCCTTTATAAGAAGGAAAGTAAAGTACTTGAACTGTAGGTGTGGAAAGTCGTCCACGGGTCACTGGCGACTTATTAAATATATTCACCTTCCAGCGGTTTATTTGTTAAGCCTTTAGATAAGTTTTGACAAACTATTCATGGGCTTTAATATGTTACTTTATTAACCTATAAAGCCGACTAGAGCCTAGGTGACTATGGTAGAGTGGGGGGCATCCCACAGTCTACCTACAAGTTCCGTATATAGATGTAACATGTTGGGCAATTCACGCGTTTCTGTCCTAACTATCTTGGTTGATATTTAGGAGTTTGAATAATGATACTTGTCCACGACAGGCTTCCTTGTTTTAATTACTGACTAGTCGTGCGTGATACTTGTCTACATTATTCTTCCTTGTTTCAATTATTGACAGGTCATACGTGATACTTGTCCACATTAGGCTTCCTTGTTTTAATTACTGACCGGTCATACGTGATACTTGTCCACGATAGGCTTCCTTGTTTCAATTACTGACCGGTTATGCGAAATACTTGTCCACGATAGGCTTCCTTGTTTCAATTACTGACCGGTCATGCGTGATACTTGTCCACATTAGGCTTCCTTGTTTCAATTATTGACAGGTCATACGTGATACTTGTCCACGATAGGCTTCCTTGTTTCAATTACTGACCGGTCATGCGAGATACTTGTCCAGGATAGGCTTCCTTGTTTCACTTACTGACCGGTCATACGTGATACTTGTCCGCGATAGGCTTCCTTGTTTCAATTACTGACCGGTCATACGTGATACTTGCCCACGATAGGCTTCCTTGTTTCAATTACTGACCGGTCATTCGTGATACTTGTACTGTTAATACAAAAGCTTTACGGACATATATTATATACAAGCAAAACATGTGTGTTGATTTTCTAAAGTTAAACGGTCTCTCAAAAATTGGGTTATACGTTTTAATGTAGTATCGAGGATCGATAGATAAAATCAAAAATCAATTGAAACCAAATAACAAAATACAGGTGAAATTCATTGTACCGTCGTACAATCCCAAATCAAACCGATGTGCATGGAACACTGCCACCTAGTTTAAATGTTCCGAAGAAATTGTCCGCGTTTATTATTTTGAAACTTTCGCGTAATTTACAGGGGTGGAATTAGCTTTGACTGTTTTAACAAGTTACCGAAAGTAATTGAAAGCCTTAAATTATTAGTAAGGCCCTAAAGGTGATAGTATGATCGCGTTGATACAATGTATCTATATAGTGCTGTGTATCTCCTGTTATTGATCGATACTCATGTCTGTACGATCAAGATACGCACATGACTGTATTGTTGAAATAAAACAATGATAGTCAGCCAGTGTGTTCTTTGTTTGTGGACGCCTCTTTAACGACCAGTTGACATGCCTATAACGTTTATCAGGTAAACATCTCGCAGGAAACACTGGTCAGATCGGATTAACAGATCGCAGCAATTAGTTTTATAGGCAATTTGCTCATGGTACTAAATGCCCGAATACAATTAACGAGCTTTTCGCCTGTTCATTGAGCCAATAAAAAAGAAAGTGAGTAAATATTTCATGGCAAATGGCTTATTGTTTATGTTTGCTTAAGGGTATGTAAGTTTGTGACCGAGGTTCGTCACTTGTTGCCGGGTTTTACATACCCTCTCCCTGGAAGCGACGGGTGTCAGGAGAAAATCCCCACCTGTCGCTCTAGCCTACATTTACCTCATCCTTATAAATCCATAAACCCTCTATACTTTAGGGCTCGTAAGATAATAGGCAACAAATAGCTGTTGAAAAGAAAGTTAAGTGTGCTGATTAAAGCTGGTTTGATGATGGCGATAAGGACTTGACACGGGTCTTGCCACACGCTACCCCCTAGGTCCACATCAATGGGGTTATTTACGTGACGCGGTTCGGCCCACTTCGGTTAGACCATAATACGAATGTTGTCGGCGACCAGCACCTGAACTAAAACCACAGACCTTGAGTTCTACACAAATACACAACTATCTAATTATCTCTGGCATTGTGAGTGTGGCAGGTTTGTATACTGTATTAACCATTAATATCCACGTGTGCCGATAAAGTCCCTGTCTATATGGCCATTGACTCGATCATGTATTGCGGGAACGAGCCAAGTATGTTCCGAAATCACTCAAGATACTGTAGCAGCGTCTACGTAAAGTTCTGCCTAACACTGTATGAGTTTAAATTTATATACAGACATATGTTATACCACATGGTGTAAAAAAAAAAACACGCCGCCAAACATTATATTAAAAGATAGCACATCGTAGATAAGATGACATTTAAAGGCTCATATATTTTAGCGACAAAGCTAACGCCATAGATGTCAGTAAGGGAAATGATCAAACAGAGTTGTGAAGTCCACGCCAAGGCCCAGGCGGATCTGATAAAGGTATTAGCTCGATGTAAATACTCCAGTGTTCACTTGAAAAGTTTAAAACACAACATTTTCATAAACAGTACACAGTTAAATGAAACAGAGAAATTGATGTAGGGTTCTAAGCGAAAGGATAGATATCAATCAGTGATACAAAGCAAGCATATGGATCAAAGGCACTCAAAAAACACGCACTCGTTTTGTAAATTATTAATTTATAGTTTCCCCTTCTCGCCTCGTTTCATCATAATATTTAAAGATCAAAAGGGTTCACTAAATATGCATTATATTTATTTGAAAAACTGTTCCATTTTTTTTACGAGTGAGTAAAACTACAATATCGAGCTCTGTATATGAGAACACTTATGAATTTTTAAAGCATGAAAATATGCAAGGGAATTCTATATACTTCAATGTCTGTTTATTTAAAGAAAGTGAAAATACGTAAAGAAACTAAGCAAACGAATACAAATAGGACAAGTAGTGTGGTGAAAAAATATTAGAATACTAGTAACAATGATTTTTGTTCTTCTATTTTCGTTTTTGTCAATGGACTTGTAACGTACAGGTGCCCTACTAAACGGACTGGGTTTTGTCAATGGACTTGTAACGTACAGGTGCCCTACTAAACGGACTGGGTTTTGTGAATGGACTTGTAACGTACAGGTGCCCGACTAAACGAACTGGGTTTTGAATACTGGGTGAGTTTCGTTTATGCATTTCTTTCACTATCGCAATAATGCCTTTTTCATATTTTAAAACAAATTTGGTTAGCTAACATTGAAGAAAGTTCAAGACATAATTATTATCAATATCATTAAAGAAGTATGAAAAGTGAACCGTGCAGACATATTGGAAGAAATTTAAAACATGAAATTTAACTATGTATGATTATCAATCGTTTGAAATTGCTTTATCTTTTTGAAGACAAAATACAAATGCAAAATGAAACTTTATAAGTGACCACATATAATGGAAGAAATTAAAAACAGAAAAACTTGACACGGGACCACATATTATGGAAGAAATCAAAAACATAAAAACTTTTTACAGGAATAATGGAAGATATTAAAAACAGAAAAACTTTATACGTGACCACATATAATGGAAGAAATTAAAAACAGAAAAACTTGACACGGGACCACATATTATGGAAGAAATCAAAAAC
>JAQQZZ010000001.1:1533155-1551675 GCA_030265115.1 Mopalia vespertina
ATCTTAAACATTGGGTATTGCTTAAACTACAGTCAAATTCATCCATGCGGCCATGTCTTGCTACTTTAATCACTAAAACGAAGAGCTCCACAAATATTGACCAATCAAATATATTTCTTGTCACACTAAGGGGGCCTACATCACGAGACCCATAGAGTCGACTGTTTAAATCTTTGACAGTTGACACCAATGACATATATAGGTCATTGGTTCACACATGTTATAAACCTTTAACACAGAAGAGTGTGAGTCGCGAAACGTCATGAATAGGGTTGCCACTTGCCACGCCCAAAACGTCAGCTACTAGTGATCGTAGGTAGGTATATAATCGTAACCCTCAAGTGATTATATAAGATGAAGAAACGATAAGTAGATATCATATTTAAATATGCTTAATTGTAACCTTTTAAGGGATATAGGGGTTATTGCAGCCTGGAGCATCGCTTTAAGCAATTACCTGTAGATTGACTCATTTGTCATGTTTGCTTCAAGTTCATACAAACCATAGTGTCAATAAAAACTGCGCACCCAACACACTTCCTGTGCACCCATTCAAAATTGTGGGTGCACAGTGTGCACCCTTATTTTTTTACTCAAATTCTACCCCTGTGATATGATAGACGATCAGAGATACACAACTCTGCATCTACCTGGATCTATGTTAACTACCCATGCCGCGTATAAGAACAGAGGTATAGGACGGCTGTCCAGGTGTCAAATGAATTTTCGCTTATAACCAATAAGTGCACCATGTACATTCAATGTAAATTCAATACACAGTTACCTTTTACCCTTAATCCCATAAAAATCCTTAAACGAAACCTGAGCGACACATGTAAAAGGTTTTCAACTTGCGGCTCAGGAGATGAAAAAGGTACGAGTTTACTTCCGGTTAAGGTGACCAGTGATGTAGATTGTTTTTCTCACAAAAACAATCCAGGTTTTGTAAGTTTTTATCTCTTTCTGGTGTGCTTTTTTCGTGTATTTTTTATCTCCGTGCAGTGAAATGAAAAGAATACCGCAACTCTTTATCAGATTTGTTGTGTGTGCATCCCGTCGTATTCATTTCAGCTGACATTTCTATGCGTTAATAGCGTTGTTGTTGCAGTGTACTTTGTTTTGATCATGGAGCTTTAAAGAGAAGGAGGCACAACTGACCCACATCAATGTGCCCTATGATCGATTCCGACGCAGCTGGAGACGAGAGATTAACATTCCAAATGTGAAGGCTTAATCCGTTCTTCGGGATAATCCGAGGAAACTACGAATCATAAGCCATGATTGACGAGATATGAAGCTCTTTAGTTCGTGTATTCCTAATTGACCACATAGAGCGATCTAGATGCGAATTCGTATCCAATAAACTATACAGTATAAAGAGATACGAGGTATAGCCCTGTGAAAACTACAGAAATAAGACCTGCCTCTGAATACTAAATACAGCGAAAGACAATTTTAAGCGAGTGTGGTACTGCTGATAAATGATTGATTTTGACATGAAAATGGACGTCGAGATGTCGTTTTATGGTTCGGTCTAACCGAAAAGTGTCTAAGGAAGAAAACGAGACGGTTTATGACAGGGTAAGGCCATGCAATTTTTATATATTTGAAGATAAAGTTCCGAACGATGGTATTGTTCGGCTATTTCTGGCGATTAGGAAGCTTCATGTAGCATAGCTAATGTGACAGTGTGTTTTTCACCATTTTGCAGTTTTTCTGGGGTTTTTTTCGGGTTTTTTAAATGTTGTGAACCGTTATATTCTAACAAAATACATTTGAAGAATACATATATTTTATCTTCTACTTTCAAACATTGTTGATTAAGCGCCATAATGTACTCACAACCACGTGAACTATATTTTTTTAATGTCATATCACGTGCGTTATCGTACTATGGTATCTAACCAGTTGAATTTGGATACCAGAACAATCACTTTTTTTCTTTTGTGTTGAGCTATATATATTTTATATTTCAAAGACACAATTGCCTATATTATGTATACCATATATTTTCGAGTGACACTTTTCCCGATTCACCTGCCTTGCAGACAGCTTTTAAAGCTTATGTGTTCCTTGTAATTATAAGCTGACTTACTGTTAACACTTTTGCTCTCGACACTTGCATTTTGTAATTTGCCTTGAGTAGTGAATTATTGTGTTAACAAGTCATTCTCCTATAAGTTAAATAATGGTTTGTACATGCATGCTATGTTTGTAGACAATAGTTAACGCTCAGAGGGGAGTGATGTAACGGTGTTCGTTATCGTCACTAGAAATAAGGGGAGAATACTCTTATTGACTCTTAAGGTGGCCGGGGGTTATCTCCCCGGCGAGGGTGTTCGGTTGGAGATTCGCACATGGATCCGAAGTGTAAAACTTCCAGTATAAATGTTGAAACTTGATAACATGTTTATGATTCATTCACCCCGGTCCGTAACACTAGCTAGAAAACTCTAGCCTTGTAATTATCGAGAAGCCGTATTCATTTTAATGAGGATTTCTCTCAAAACTGGAAATTAAACCTCTCAAAGAATTAATTAGGCTCGTAATCTTCGCCGTTCTGTTTTCGCACAGAAAGGATAAATTTGATACCTTCTGGCTTTATTTAAATAAACACGGTTACCGGCTGTCCGATTTAAAAGCACTTCTTGTGTTGTCATATCTTTGCTGCTCATATTATTGTCATATTCAGCTTTGTTTTTTTTAATATAAATTATCGAAGTAGCAGACGATTGATAGCCTTGTGTCGTGTGTAAATGTACCATATTTGGAGTTCGTAGTAAACTTGACCTACAACTTTCATTGATAAAATTAAAAAGTAGTTCCGGCACAAATTGCGATTGGCTGGCTTACGTCACGCGCTAGAGTATTATAGAGTATTATATGGGAATAAAGAATACATGCATTGATTTATCCCCCAGCTTCCGTAGACGGATCAGTGCGGTTCTGGGACGTCAAGGAAGGTAGAATTATTCATTCAGTAGAAAAACTGGTTGAGGGACCGGAAAGAATACAGTTCTGTTGCCATGACAAAATAGCTGTCGTGGATTCTGGACAGGAAATCATTGGTCTGAAGGTACCATCCGGAGACACCGTTTATACCATTGATGATGAATTCTATAATGAACACGGCATACAAAGCAACTTTATTTTGAGTGGTAAGGATCGAACCAGTCTGCTTATTCTGCATCAGGAAACTGTGCACGTTTATGACGCAACCATCGGAAAACTTCTGTACGAGGTACAGAACTCAGCTCCTATGGATTTTATGTTCACAGTCTATGGTCCTATTGCAGGTAAAAGTAACTTCGAATTCTATAGCTATATGCAAAAGCAGCTGTATTTAGTTATTACGTCTGCTCAACAAACATTAACCCACAAGCTACAATTGCATTCGTTAAAGCGACTGATACGACATAGTCCCGAAGGATGTACGGAAATCTTTATATAGCCGACTATGATCACTGAAGACTACTTTATCCACGTGGTATCATACTCCCCTTGAAACCACTTTCGACCTTTTCGTAAATTATCACGCTCTCCTTTAAACTTTGACTCAACACTTCTGTGCAAAGGCAAGTGATATTAAATATTGGAGGCCAGTGTTCTTCATATAACTGACGTCGTTGTCTTGTTTACTTGTTTACACAATACTCAATGACCAGAGCTAATGACCAATGCACTACTTATACTGGTGATAACTAGCATGGGTTTTCATGACTAATGTCCGTTGTATGGCTCCTATAGACCTCAAGTTTTGAAACAGCTCGAGTGGTGTAATTACAGATAAGAGGACTTAAATTGTGGTAGAAGATGTTACCGCTTATTTTAATAGTCCAATGGCTCTACCACAAGAGTTATAACGTAACAGCAATTTTATCTGATATTCACATATATTAATTATTAGTTATCAGTTATTATTTGTTATTTTATTAAATACTTTCAGATAGTATCTTGTTGCATATTTTGTTTCAATACAGCTGGGAGCCAGTCTTTCGTAAGGCATATTATAAATTTTACTTTAGGTATTTTATGTTATAAGTAGTTTTCATAATGGTTATAAAGTGACCGGCACCAACAATAGTTAGAACAGTTTGACCAGCGATAGGTTTCTCAGTCTCCACTGAATGAAATTTTTTATATTTTCAGCCGTAGATCGCTACTTGGCAACTGCAGCTTATGGTTCTGCAGTCATATGTGTTGTAGACTTACAGAAAAGGGAGTTTATTCATAACAAGAGGATGTTTCACAAACAGACAAATAAACACACCGACGGGCTAGCGAGAACTCCTGATGAGACAAGTAAACACATCGACGGGTCAGCGAGAGCTCCTGATGAGACAAGTAAACACATTGACGGGTTAGCGAGAACTCCTGATGAGACAAGTAGATCCATCGATGGGTTAGCGAGAACTCCTGATGAGACAAGTAGATCCATCGACGGGTTAGCGAGAACTCCTGACGAGACAAGTAGATCCATCGACGGGTTAGCGAGAACTGAGACAAGTAGATCCATCGATGGGTTAGCGAGAACTCCTGATGAGACAAGTAGATCCATCTACGGGTTAGCGAGAACTCCTGATGAGACAAGTAGATCCATCGACGGGTCAGCGAAAACTTTTGATGACACAAATGAATTCATCGACGGGTTAGCAATAACTCCTGATGAGGAAAACATCATCTTTTCTTTTTATGATGAAAAAGACATTCATATTTGCAACCTAAAAACCATGGATAAGCTCAAGGTCTTCAAAGGTATGGCTCTTCAACTGACAATCATGGATAAACTTACGTTTGTTCAATTAAGTATCGATCTCCTCAAGTTTGAACTAATATATACCTTTTGAGAAATGTAATAAAATTCATTAGTATTGTCCAGCAAATTCGAGATATCGTGATTGCACGATTTTCAGGGACAGAAGCACACTCATTAATTAATTTATTACGAATTTGTTTCAGGAAAGAAATCGAACAATCCTACACAGTTCCGGGTATCTTTGGACGGATCAACTCTTTATTTTTCAAATCATCTTTCCATTGCCTTTATTGACTTGAAAACTGGAGAAAGGTCAAACCATGCAAAATATCCAAATCCCGTGAAAGATGTAGTGACTGCTGACATGGTAAATTTGGTTACCATATCTGATGACAGTAATATTGTACGGATCTGGGATCTCAAAAGAGAAGATCCTTACACCAAAGTTAAACCTGCTATCCATGGCAAAAACAACAGACCGAAAACTGCCAAAAAGCCCCAACACTTTGGAAGTGCAAAAACTGACAAACACGAAGCTCAACAAGAAGAAACAGAAGAAACATTTTCATTCAGGTAATGGCTTCCACAGAAAATTCATCTTGATGCACACACTGTGGTTCTAATGGAACCCTGTAATGACTTTGGTAGAACCCTTTATAGTTGTGTATTCTACCCTCACAAAAACTGTTCCAAGTATTTCTCTCTTTCTTCTTATATCATAATAGCAATTTTTTCGTAATGGTTCACTATATAACCATCCTCTTTCCTAAAGAACCCTCAAAGAACCATGCTTTCTACGAGTGCAGTCCCCGGTGCCTGATCTATAGACTCATATATATAAAGTTCACAGCATTTATTATTATCCTGTCATAATGCATGTTGATATATTTCAGTCCAAATGGAGTTAAATTTGTGTTCATAAATACACTTCTTGTTTTATTTCTAATGGTTTCTGGAATGCGCTCTGACACACCGAGGGGCTTCCTCTTGGTTTTCCAACGTATTTAATTACGGAACATTGTGAAATGAGAATCCGTCGTGATTTAAGTGAAATACCATTGAGTACGGCGTCAAATCCGAAGAAAGCAAACAACAAACAAACCGAACCACTTGGCCAAATATTCCCATATATACTTCAGCGGCACCAGGTACCATTGGGTGCGTCTGTTAGTCAATTTAATTTTCCCAAAGCAAAAACCTTTTACTCTGTACGTAGGATTTTGAATAAACGTCGTTCTTGGAATGCGTAAATATTTAAATATCCTATAAATGCTAATTTGGAGCATTTGTATGGTGATGCTATAAACGTTTTAATAAATAATTCTGGAAAACGCCATAAAAGTGTTTTTTTATATGCGGACAACTTATTATTGGGACATAACGTTAATGAACATTTCTTAAAATAATAGTTCGTTTTATGGACAGATAAAGTTATGGCACGGTCAATCCTCCATACGTCAAAATGACCAAACATCTGGGTATCGACATACAGTTTTAGTTTTGATTAGAATACTGAGAAACGTGGGAGATGGGGGGGGGGGGGGGGGGGGGGTAATGTGCCCACGCCCGTGGCTTAGTGGTAAACGTGTCTGTCTACTGATCTTCCTCTGATGATTCTTTCAAAAACTTGAATCCCTCTGTCGACCTCACGTATAAGAGGGCATCACACGATACGGCTCCAGGGATGGTTTTTACTAGGTTTCCTCCCCATTTCCACCGTATGTTTGTAATACAAAGAGAAAAGGGAATAATATGTCGTCGTAAGTGAAATACCTTAGGAAGCAAGACCTTAAGAACTACGTTCAACCGCAATAAAAAAAGAAACAAACAAGAAATGTGATAGAGCCAAGAACAGAATGATAACTGTGACTGCATGGCTTTTTAGATGATCAACAAGATCTCGCATGGTTAACATAAAGTCTGTTTAATTTCAGTCAAATTGAAAGCATGGAGAATTCGCGTTACGTGTTTGTACAGAGTTCAAGTGAGGTTCATGTTTATGATATAATCAAGAAAACAAATGTCCGAACAGCCAAACTGTCTTCTGTAAGTAAACACATTAAATAAACACTAACTAATGTATACAAGTAGCAACTTAACTATATTTAACCATATTCCATTGATAGGTTTTAAGTGTGTTAGTTGTATTTCTCTAATATGACGTTAGTGTTCTGTAGAAGTAAACTTAAACAATTAAAACAGAAATAGAGGATCTATAATGATTGACCCGGGAATATCATATTTATGAAACCAGGGTAGTAATTTTTATTTATTCCGAACCTCCGGTGAGGAATAAAGAAAACTTACTACCAGAGTTTCATAAATTTGGCATCCAGATCACGAATTTGAGATTCTATTTATTACATAAATGCCTTATTTGTACTTTCGCGTCACTGGTGAAAAAGAAAAGAGAACCGCGCATTGGTAAATACACATGTGGGTCAGTGTAAAGCGTTTTTCAGAGAGATGAGCACTCGCTTAACAGAAAACAGTGCCTGTTGAAATGTAATATTTATTGAACTGAAATATGCTAGAAAAAAATAGTTTTAATTCCAGTCAATACCTAACAATAAGTCTTGACTCATTAACAAAGCATCACAAAGACATTTGAACACGTCCAAACACATCGAACGTTTCGAGCGTGTCATATTTATAATCTAATCGTTTAAGAATAACACGAAATGAATCTGTGCTCAATTACCTAACTCCACATTTTAACAGTTCAGGCCAAATTCCCCACAAAGCAATAACACTATACTTCAGATCTTTCCAATATTATTTAAACCTATTTTACACACAAAAATGGCGTAGACAGAAGACTTTACATCGCTCAAAGTCAACTACACCTGACCTTTCCTGCATGTTTCATAAATTAGATGATGATTCTATTACACGAACACGTTGGCGCATGCCAAAGTTTCATTATTGTAGCTGATATGAGCTGGGATCGCCAAACTGCCTGTCAGCCATAGGCTAGACATGGCTGTTTTTTTTTTTAAATCTGCAGACGCCATTTGCAAGTTGGGAAATAAAAAGTCTGTACAAGTGGTAGCATTTCATTGGTTGAATTGTATCAATTACATAAAGTGACCAATCAGAGCGTGGCAAAGCTGTATCACACACGTGAAATATGTAACAAATATCACATGACTGTATTACACTGAAATTTAATCGTTTATGGGATAAATCAAGATATCCGTAGTATGAAGTGTTGTACATAACTTGTCACTTGACAAAATAAAGTTTCTTCACAATTAAGAGCATGCATTTACATGTACTTCAAATGCACGCTACGCTCAGAAAGATAGAGCGAAGACGCAAATGTGACAGTAAAACTGGAGCCCTATATGTGAAGGAAATGATTCGCCATGCATAAAGTATAGGGCAGGAACTTAGTCGTTACAAGTAGGACTACAGGGTTCTGAGAACATCCAACTGTTAGATAATTAAAATTGGAAAGCACGTACAGGATGTAGAAGATGATATGAACATGTTTTCTATCCACAGCATGGGTTTAATTGGAAAATACTGGATTCTAAAACAGCTCTTATGGTCAGTGAGACTAAACAACTTCAACTTATAGATCTGGACAAAATGACACCGATCAGGGCATTTCAAGGTCATTTAAGCGACAACATTAATTCTTGTGGAATAGCAGTTCGCATGATGGACAGAGGTAAAGTATAGGGTAAACATTGCCTCATACAGCCATATCAGAAACACACGATAATAACAGGGTATGCAATTGTCACATGCGCGATTGACGTGTTTAAATAATCACTCTGCTTTGGTCTACTTATTCCGTCATTCATTCTATCATTCATCTATTGCTGTCCATTCATTGATTTCCTTCAGGTTAACTGCCACTAATAGTTTCACTTCGTTATACAAAAAGGACTAGACTTTATTTGACTTGGTGTGGTCGTGCGTTGCGTTGCGAAAGGGAAATATTGTATTTAGATTAACTGGTTTTAAAGTGTAAATTTATAGCGAAGCTTAAGGCTTTAAATACACATTGTCTGGGATAATCGAGGCAGCCAACGCCAAACGAACTGTCTAACCGATAGTTGTGGGCTTTTCCACAGGTAGTGTGTCGCATTTGTTATAGTGTAAACATTGAAGTTAAGAGCCACACCATTACAAATGTCGTGTTATTTGCAAGTGTCTCGTCGGCAGCTGAGCTTGATTCTGTGATAATGGTATCCATAATTGTGTTGCACAGGCCTATACATCTGCACCTTATTAAATTGCTGGATTCCTCTCTGGAACTGTAGACTTCCTCTCGCCTCCTGGATCGCACATCGCCGGATTTGTCGTTGGAACTATTTTTCCTTATTATTAACTATTTTTAATTTTTAATAATACAGCTTTTGTTTTCTTTCATTGAACTCCTTGTTGTTTGAATTATAAATCAAATGTACAGTTGATAGTTTAGGATAGTTGTGAGTGTGTTGTGGAGGTATAACTGCAAATGTTTCTAACCGTGCACTAATCTACGTTCAAACTAACCCCTAATCTCCCATCAGTCTTGTTCATTTCTCATTGATCTGTTTCTATTTTCAACATCTTGTCTCGGATCTTATTGCTGTGCTCTTAAATTTCAATTCTAATTGTAGTAGCAATATGGCAGCGAAAGATTACGAAGGTTCAGACGGACCACCCCATTTGTACGGAGATTTAACAAATGTTCTCGAACATAAGGTGGTTGACTACCTGAATCGCACAGGTAGATATCGCATATCGTCCGCAGTAGGTTACGAAGCTTAAAATATCTACATTTTCGGGGTGCGATCCGATTCCCAAATCGGAGGTCACTTGTGAGCTATGGAAATTCGAGGTTAATTGTTTGAGTTAGGAACGGATTTACTCAAATGGTAGTGCGTTATAATCGGTACGTAAATCACTTATAGGAGAAACCAGTAGTTTGGGAGAAACCGCCACACTTTCTTCAAAACTAAATCAATTTGTAGTTCCGTTTGGAACTGTGGTGTCTAGTGAATTCCTGCTACAAACGTTCGCTACAGACCTTCTATGTCTAGCAACAGCGGCTGAACGAGCCCTTTGCCATGCGTTACGTTCGCCTCGAAGAACTGCTCCAGCAGGCAAGAAAAAAGCTGCTCTTGTGGAGCGTCAATTATTTCAAGCCCTTCAAAACCGCTACTCGGCAAAAGTGTGCATCTCCGCTTCCTCCAGAAGAGTAATTACAAGGACTTAGATCTGTCTGGCTGGAACTCGCAGACAAAGATAAACTCAAAGGGCTAACGCAACAATCTGTTTTGGAGGTAAATACTAACTCTCAGTTAGCCGAGATAATTGAGCTGTTAAATCTTCTTGAAACCAACTGTTCTGATCAGAATCGACCGTTCGCGCGGCCAAATTATCCAACGGCTGGGTGCTATTGAGCGGAAACTAAATCGTCCTTGCGAAACACTTATCGGGGCCATGGTTGGGGTAGACGTCCTTAAAATGAATGTTCGTCTCTGTCTTCTGAGCATTTAGAGTAGTAGAGACCTCCATCCATGGACAGGGTAAGAGGTCTAACTGAACACCCGAACTGATGTAAGTTGATAGGCAACGCCAATGAAGGCAGCAGTATTATTGACGGGAAGTATACTGTCGCTGTCTTCTGGACACTGGGTCTATGGTAACCACTGTGACTCATCAATTTTTTAATCAGAAATTAACACTCTTGCTTTCTTTTCAGAATCTTGAGCTTGAAATATATGAGGCCGGTGGAGAAAGTCTACCATATTACGGATTTATCGACGTCCACCTGAAACTCCCCACAGTGTCTAAAAATGGCATGGTTCCGGTATTGGTCGTCCGAGACACTAGTTATAACAATACAGTAACCATGATTATTGAGACAAAAGTTTTTAAACCTTTTGATTTATGAAATTCAAAGAAGTCGTTCTACCTCTTGGGCCTCTGCCAATAATATGTTGAGATCAAATGGCATCATTAAAGCTACAAATATCCGTTTTGTTCCCTAATCGGGAGATAACTGTAAGTGGGTTGGGGGGGGGGGGCAGTTATTAAATTGCGAGGAGCGCCCTTGATACGACCAATAATGTCTAGATTATAGATGATTACCAAAATCCTAGATCTTACGTGTATGGAATGATTCCTAGTAAAATGGTAAAAACAACAACTAACAATTTTTGAAAGATCTCGGAGTTTAATTATCTGTTAAGCTCTTTACTTCCATGTAAATCAAATTGTATAATGTAAAGCCTGATACAGATAGTTGGGTCTTCAAAACTAAATTGTAGAGGGTTTAAAAGTAGGACACCACTTAGACTATGGTAAGAACTATTCGGAACTATTGGGGAAGTGTTTGCAATGTGGCAATGTTTGAAGCAATGTTTGGGGCAGTATTTGGCCTGTGACAGTGTTTGGGGCAGTGCTTGGAGCAATGTTTGGGTCAGTGTTTGGGGCAGTGTTTGGAGCAGTGTTTGGAGCAATGTTTGGGGCAGTGGTAGTGTTTGGGGTAGTGGTAGTGTGTGGGACAGTGGAAGTGTTTGGGGCAGTGTTTGGAGCAACGTTTGGAGCAGTGGTAGTGTTTGGGGTAGTGGAAGTGTTTGGGGCAGTGTTTGGAGCAACGTTTGGGGTAGTGGTAGTGTTTGAGGCAGTGGAAGTGTTTGGGGCAGTGTTTGGAGCAACGTTTGGGGCAGTGGTAGTGTTTGAGGCAGAGGTAGTGTTTGGGGCAGTGGTAGTGTTTGGGGCAGTGTTTGGGCGCTGTAGCAAACAACTTATCTTACTGTATTTAAAAAAAGGCTCGCACAAGTAATATACTTTACCTAAATTTAAAATGTCGAAAGGTTAATGATTGTCTCAGGACTTTATAATTCTGCAAAACTTAAACCTTTAGTACCTTGGTGAAAATGTATGAGACAAATGGCCTGATGTGAAGGGACTTCTATTAATGGGTATATTAATATTAATATCATATTAATCAGTTAGATTGTTTGTTTTTTTAATTTGATTATTCACCATAAGATTTAATGCACTGTTTAAGTCTGTATGATTCAGCTTGGCGGGAATAAAGTATGTCATGAAGTAATGTCCGAATATTCAGGGTTTTTGTTCCACCAAATTATCAAAATGTGTATGCTTTTATACATTCTGTAAAAACTTATTTGAAAAAAAATACGCACATTTGAAGCGAAATTTTTGTTTACCTTGTGTTATAATTTTATATAGCATGCAGTATTTTTGCATCAATTATCTTTACGTATTTGTATGTTATTTTATTATGTAAGCAAAGTCTTACAGTTTTTGTTATTATTAGATCAGCCTCCATGGTGTAGATGTGCTGGAGGTGAATAACATAAACAATCCAATATGTATGTCTACTACTTCCAATATCAATCCTGAAGTCTCGTGAATAAGTCTCCATTACATCAGCACTAAGGCTTTACTACAACCTAAGGTGGGAAGATCACCAAAGTTAACCTCTCAACTTTTTGGAGAATTTAGTTTGCATTTATAAGTTTTGGGGAGTAGTTTTGACTTAGAGATTGTTTGGAGTCATTTTATTTTTATAAGTTTGGAATTTAAATTTTAGACTTATTTGAAGACAATATTATAACAATATTACCGTCTCTGGGAATTAACAGAATACCTCTGTTATAAAGAGTCAGGTAGCCTTTTTATTTCCTCTGGGAATATATAGTTGGTAGGACACAGGTCCCAATTGGGAGCCAATTGTCCTAATGAAACGTAAAGAGGATATTTTTCTAAAGATATAATATTCATTAAAATATATGCTTTTCCCGCTTTATAAATTATTTTCACTTGTCAGTCTGAAAAGACTTCCCTTCCGCTTATTCATACAACACATTTCCGCCTTCATTTTTGTACTCGCTGAATGAAACTCCCGTTAAAGATTAGATGTTTTTAAATAAGATTAATCGAGTGGATATATTATAACTATAGATGATATCCACATCTCCGATCTCTGAAATAGTTTCTTTTCACAATTCTTCACAATAGGAAGGTTTTGTTGAGAGAATATGTATTGAAAAGCCCGGGTGGTTGTGTAGCCTTGCAGGGGTATACGGTGACACTTAAACAACAGCAATAATCAGGACAGGGCACGTGATAAAATAATGTGGGTAATGGAGGGAAAGATGGTCTTAAGGGGACAGCTAGCTTCCTGGTTTATTTCATCTTCTGAAGAGAGGGAAATTCTCTGAAAGTAATTTCAGAAGTCGACCAAGCTTTCTGCTTATTCGGGAGATATGAAGTGTTAAACTGTTTAAGAATAGAAGATCACCAGAGTTGTTCTCCACGACGTGGTTAGTTTCGTGAAGGAGAAAGCACAGCTTGTTACCGCGAGTTAACTGCTGATTAACGAGTGTAATTGACATATAACTGTGTCATAAAAACAGTAATAAAATTGCCTTCCAGCAACAGAGCTAAGCATATAACAGAGCTTAGAATGAGTGGTACTTCAAAAAACTAAAACAAATATGCAAACTAGGGATGTGGCACAGCGCCGTGCCTTCCGGGCTAAAGGAGAAAATGGGATAAACCGTCGCCAAGTCTTAAGCACCTTTAGAATAGAGGCAGTCACTTATTGTATTAACCATCATATTTAAATAAGTCATTGTTTGTGTTAATAGGTAGACCCCTCCACAGAGCACCTGCAAATACGACAGCGTTCGTGGAACTGAATGGGTCGCCGATTATCACAGCATTGTCCACTCATCATTAGAGCACTCGTGACCAGACTGGACCATTGAGGATTACACGCGCATAATCAAATGGTCAAGACACTCCAGTGGCTGGACATGAAAGGTCAGCTATAAGAATTGACCCTTACAGTGAATTGACCAAACGTTAACTAAAGACCGCCATCTCAAGACAATCCAGTGTTACCCTTGCTGCCGATAATCCAGATTTCGAATAGAACAAAAGAACAGCTGATTTCAACCCCATCGGCAAGAGCCCATTCCAGCGTAAAATTATAAGTGGCATATCGTATTAATTACTCTCGTTTATTAACTCCCACGAAGGAAAATGGCTTTAATCGCTATTTGTCTTAAACAGTTGAAGAGGATAATTTATTACCATTTCTGGACGACTTTCGATGACAACTATCAGCTCAGATTCGTATACCACTGTTTCCATAATGTCAAACCGTGAAATAGAAGATTCACACCAACCCAAGGGTTATATATCTAAACAAGCAATTCCCAAATGCTTCATTTTTCTTCACACTGGCAAAGTTAAATCTATACATTAAAAAATTAAAAGGGATGACTCGTCTTATGTTCTAGATAAACTGTCACAGTTCCGGAGTAGATCTTAATTTCGAATTGTGGGTATTAAACTTGCAGTGGTTACAAACATATCGTGAGCAGGTAGCCTAATACCAATATTAGCACACAAATATAAGTCATATAGGTTAAAAGTAAGCCGACCTCCAAATATCATTACAAAGAGATGTTTCCATGTTAACCAGATAGCTAACACAACTGACAGTAATAAGTGTTACATGAGATAGCTTTTGTCTTAACCAGTAGGCCTAGATCCTTTGGATTTTTGTTCCTCTTGTAGGGCACGGGATGATATGAATAAAAACGCTTCTAATTGTTTTTAATTTCCTTTTCAGTTGAGTGGCCACATTTCAGCCCAAAGATTCGAGGAAATCTATATACCTTGTATCGCTACCTACCGAATTTGGAATAGAGTGTTGAATTTAATGCAAACGTATCGCGTTTACCTGTTAATTATGTTGTACGGACGTACAGATGGGTGGACGTTTAGCACTTGCAAGCGTTTAGTTTTTGTCTAAAGTAACAGGACGTCAAAGAAAAACTTTATAGCCCGATCACGGCGTCTTTATCTTCTATAACCATTGAAGATTGCAAATAATAACGAACAAACAAACAAACAAACAAACAAACAAACAAACAAACAAACGAACGAACGAACGAACATTCAAAACAGAAAAAACCAAGGCAGATGCGCTTATCTTCTAACATTCATGCCGGTGAAAAACCCTTTCATGGTGGAGCGAAAAGCGTCAAAATATTGCACTCCTCCTCCATATGTTTTCTTCAACTGAACACTGAGCTTCTTTTAGCAGTGTGAAAATATAAGAGACAGAGAATGCGGCGAATCTTAATACGTGTTCCTAATCGTCCTCGAGCCAAATCAGCAAACAGCCTAACTTATATGATAGATGCAGAGTTCTGTATCCATCTCGATTAGTCTCATACCGTCTTATGTAAGCTCGCTTCTGTTTAAGGCGAATTCTCAATCAGCATTCTACGTACTTATGGCGACAACAGTTTTATTGCTGAAGTTAGGTGGTTGCACAAGTGAGTATTGTCGATGCGGTGTAATAAACGTAAATTGCAGGATCAAAGCAACCAGACAGGAGATTCACATTTAATGAACACGCCTCTTTACATTAAACACCCAGAAGACCAGAGACAGTTCATTCTAGAAACCTTTTTATTGTGTTTGCATGCAAAATAAGTATAGTTCTTTAACTGTATTCGAATCTGAGATACAAATAATAAAATGGTCCATTTCTGGAAAATGGTGTCATGACTTTTGTTTAACAGTCTCCTACACCATTATGTTAATCTGTCAATGGCTTTTTACAGACAGAAAGTAGCAGGGGACTTGAGCCCTAACACGTGTGGAGTTCACTGTATGACCAAGTTGATATTGGACCTTTAAAGCGGAAACATTTACATTTTGATTAATTTTGTGACTCCACTATGCTCCAAGCTTTATTATTTTCACCCGCAAAAAATTGACAGTTTGATAACTTTTTGTGCCTTACGTATTCTCCAAGCTTTATTCTCTTCAAACCTCAAAAAGTTTACATTACCTATGCTCCAAGCTTTATTTTCTTCAAACCATAAACAGTTTACTTATTGATAAATTCCATGAGTGTCACGGAGTGATAATGGATGCACGCTTACTTATCGCCAAATTGAATCCATTTATCCACATATGTATTTACTTTAAAAATATCCTGCAGTTGTGGGATTTTTAATGCAAAATCGAGCTGCTGAACCTAAAATTACATATCATGTTTTTACCTGTTTTTATCAAGTGTCAATTATTTTGGAACCACCACCTGCCAAGGTTTATGTATAAAATGCCTTTGCTATGCTTACTGCTATATAACATTGTATTTTGTAAGCACCAGCGAGAGTATTCAGATAACATCAAACAAGACATTGTATCTGTTACTTCACACTTTCGCGTTCAAATTAAATCAGCTCAAAAAATGCTATGGTTCGATAACTCGCTTTCTTTATCGGCAGTTAGCTTTAAGCGACATTATTGGCAATTCATTAAAAGCAATAATCTGAAATAATAGGTCAATTTGTCCTTCCCTATCGACGCTGACAAACGCGTTGTTTGCTTACAATTCAAGGCGATTGGCGAGTCGCTAGTGGCCTTTGCCGGTATGAGCGTAGTTTCCTTATTGATCGGGCTGGGGAATCGTCACTTCAAGCTGACGCCTATCTTCCTTCGCCGCTGTCCAGTTACCCTCTTCTTAACCATCATCAATTCATCTAAGCCCATCTGCTGCAACCATCACTGTTTGGAAACCGCTTTCATCCCTACTGATTGTCCATTTCTCTTGGCAATCACTCTGCATATAGCCATTTCGATCACAGTGAAATAAACATTTAATTAAGACTGTGAGAGAGCGTCAATCAGTTACAACAGCTGGTTTCAGATGAGGTCCACAAGAATTGTAATATCGTCTTCTAGACTGCTTATCACTCTGCCCGCCAGATATAATAATAAAAAAATATCCATAAACTTTGAGCTTAGTGGAAGAACTCTTGAATTTATCCCGTCTTTTCGTGGCTAGCCACACGGGTATTTCCAGCTTGTTTATGCATGCATAAATTCTAAATGTGATATTTATGGAAGAAAAACAGGAAGTTTAAGGGTGAGTTGGGTGAAACGAGACGGGGAGAGGATTCCTCGATGGTACTTGATAGTTTAATCATAGCGATCCCGCTGGCGTTTTATTACCAAACGGCTGAAGGGCTACTCTCCGTTTTATGTCAGCCCTTCTATTAACATGTGCTCATACAAATTACATCAATAAGCTAAGAACAACCCGTTTATGGCTGAAATAGGAAATGTAAATTAGAAGTAGGTGTGAAGTTTATTGAAAAGAACAAAGACTCAGCTGTCGCCTCGATTAAATCAAGATTGGCCGATAAGCAAATACAGCACGGCCAATTTTCTTATTTATCCAGCGTTATTGAACGATTTTACTCTGTGCATAATCAAATAAATTGCACATAAAATAGCGATTTTGTAAATGTGCTTGTCTATTGAGCTGGTAAATTTGATAAATCATCAATAAACCCACAGCTTATAATTTCAACGAGCTGTATTATACTTGAAAGACCAGTATTATTTGAGATATATTTATATACAAGAACTGATCATTGAATTGCTATACCCAGTACGATTTATAAGCATTCCGGGTTCGGACACACAACACACGTCAGACAACAGAGTGGATGTGTCTTATTGAATTAAACTATAGAAACATTTGAAATACAGACAAATAGTTTGATATTATTGATTGTTAAGATAACAGATAATAAAGGATATAAAAAAATTCATAAAAATACAAAGGAACAGAGAATATTTATATTTTTATTAAAAATATATTTACTTTGGCTGTATCTTCATCCCGATAACACATGTATGATAATGTTCAGATCTGAAAGCCGTTTAACAGATACCCTTTATTCGTTTGATAATCAGCATAGCAAACTTCATTCATCGTGTTTAATAATATTCAAACGTAACAAAATATAAATCTATATAACAGGGACCACTTTCACAAAATGTCGTACGACAAAAACTATCGTAAACTAAAATTTTAACTTCTTCAACTATAGGTGTAAGAATCCCACACGACTTTTTGTGAAAGTGACCCTTGTAAATATAAATTCAATTTCCAAAGGTCAAATTCATCTCAGTCGTGCTGTTATTGTGGTTATTATATGTAGACTAGCATGAGTCGAGAAAAGCCGGTGTTGATGAGAATATAGTATAGTAGAAAGGTTTATTTTCTGTACCAACAAGTTTTATTTCGAAACATTTATAGAATTTGTACGGTGGATTAATGGGCATACCATCATTACAAATATTAATTTCATATCTGTTTGTAATTCTCGCGGTCGTGGTTGAATGGTTAGCGTGTCGGACCTCTCATCCTCCTTCGATGTACCGCTCACAAGTTCGAGTATATACCCTTGTTCACTTCAGTTATATGAGGGAGTCACACACGGTGTCTCCAGTAAGGGCTCGTGCTGTATGCAACGTTTCCTCACGGTTTTCCACGGTATCTAAGTAAGGCAAAGTAATGGCGAAAATAATAAATGTATGTAGAAAACGTATATAGTTCATTTGAAGAAAATCATATATATATGACGTGTATAATTCATTTAAGGATAACCAAATATGTGAGTAGCATACATATATAGTTAATTTAAGAGAAATCAGATGTACAGTTTATTTACGAAAAAACAGATGTACAGTTCATTTATTCATTTAAGGTAAATACGATGTACAGTTCATTTATTCATTTAAGGTAAATAAGATGTCCAGTTCATTTATTCATTTAAGGTAAATACGATGTACAGTTCATTTATTCATTTAAGGTAAATAAGATGTCCAGTTCATTTATTCATTTAAGGTAAATACGATGTACAGTTCATTTATTCATTTAAGGTAAATAAGATGTCCAGTTCA
>JAQQZZ010000001.1:1551775-1589115 GCA_030265115.1 Mopalia vespertina
TCAATTTACACCTGATGACGATACAGGCATATGTATCGAAACGTTGTGTTCTATCACAAAACAAGAAGTGGTTATCCGGAAATTCTAGAATTATGAAAAATGCAGTCTATTTTTTTCTGTTGACATTTACTCATTTTTCAATATTTTAAGCAATAATAATTTGATTTTCATCACATTCATATATCTGTTATCCTGAGTATTGAAACTTTCCAAACATATATACATATATATGGTAGGGATTTATATTCTTCTGCATAAGAGACTAAATACAACGGGTGTTCTGAAAATCGACCAGGGTCCAGCAAAACCTTAAATGAACCAGAAGTTTTAAGCAATTAAATCTTGTATTATGTCCGATAAATGCTGCTGAATTTTTTTATTTTTTTATTTGATGACTGAGTCTGAGGGTTGTGTGCGATTCCTGTCTCCAACAAACTTTGCTTTGCCTCACCATTTCAGCAATTTTTATCATATATATAGTCAGGGGATTATCTTTTCTAAGATCGTTGCTTATAACTAAAAAATCAAACTAGCTGAAGTTTGGAGCATTCCAGTCCCTCTTAAGCCCTATGCTTGTCGTCAGAAACATATTGTTTGATTGATTTATTGATTTCATAATGTTAAAACTAATAAACTCAAATAAATGTTAAGATAACTCTAGTGGCTGACAGACTGATTGTCCGGCTGGCGGACTGACTTTGGGCCTTTAGAGTAATTAATGTATTTAT
This sequence comes from Mopalia vespertina, assembly GCA_030265115.1. Lineage (NCBI taxonomy): Eukaryota > Metazoa > Mollusca > Polyplacophora > Chitonida > Mopaliidae > Mopalia > Mopalia vespertina. Next base: position 1,552,504 of record JAQQZZ010000001.1, read on the forward strand.
TAAAGTGCGATGGTCATCAACTCGTATATTAATCCTTTAGACAGCGGAAATAATACGCATTGACAACAGATAAACAGTGTTTTGCGACTTTTCGATATAGTTGTTTTAAACGTTTGTTTGCATCTGTATGCGGCTTCCAGGATAGGACAATAGTCGGTAAACAATTGTATAGCCAATGTCTATTGTCTTTCATAACGTCTCATTTACACAGTTTTATAGTTTATTTACATGTTAAATATTTGCAGAAGTAACAAGTTTTAGTGTTATAATTGAATAATAGTGAGTTCAGCTTTATTCAGTGAACATCAAAGAAATACTCTCGCTCACTCGAGTATCAACCGCATCAGTTTGTTTAAAATAGTATGTGATACCACGTGATCACACGGTACAACATTTGGATTCCATTCAGCACTCAGAGAATATTTTCTTTTAACAATATTCAGATGTCTAGAATTTTACTCAATCAAGTTATTGGTTTATGTGGATATCAAGCTTGCAATGAAGTCCAATTCTCCCGACCACTAGTGAACGCCACATATTCGCAGCCTTTGCAGCTCGTGGGGTAACAGTTTATACTTACTGTGATCAGCTTCTTGGTAGGAATGATTATTCTATCTTTATATATATTGTTATTGTAGATATTGATATACATGTAACTCTGGCTAAACTCCTATGGAACTGCAGAGATACCTCTCGTGGAACTATTTATATAACTCTGGCTAAACTCTCGTGAAACTGCAGAGATACCTCTCGTGGAACTATTTATATAACTCTGGCTAAGCCCACGTGAAACTGCAGAGATACCTCTCGTGGAACTATTTATATCACTCTGACTAAGCTCACGTGAAACTGCAGAGATACCTCTCGTGGAACTATTCAGTATATCACTCTAAGCTCTCGTAGAACAGTGAAAATACTTTAGTGGAAATATAAATAAAAATCCGGCTAAACGTTCGTTGCATTGTACATATAACTCTCGTGGAACTATTGATATAACTCTGGTTAATCTCTCGTATAACTGTAAATATAACTCTGGGTAAACTCTCGTGTAACTATCATTGACGATCTGTGTTAATGTGTGTTAAACTAACCATAGTAACTATCGCGTCTGATCAATGTTAACGCAGTGTGAAATCTGCTGGTATAAACTGGAATATCGCGCCATATCTCTCCGCTTGACCGCTCCTCTACTCCCAAACCTCATCAAGTTAAACCGCTCTTTAAGATAGTCTTGTTTGCTCTCAGGAAAACTGGAAAGCCTCTTTACCGATATTCGCCTTTTATTCCCTCCATAAATCCCTTTCTTACACTTGGGTGAGGAGGCAAGCTTTCTTAGGGTTTTCATTCCAATTGAATCATCCGCTCGGGCGACCATTGTCAGATTAGAGGCAGCATTTGGAGAGGGTTTTTATTAAACAGGAATGATGGATCCCCGGTACAAAGGCCTCCGTTGACCGTATTAGATCCGCAATGAAGAGCTATAGAGCCGTGTCACTTCATGTTCCCCTCTCTGCTATTGTAACTAACCTTTCCGGACGTCAGAACGACTAAAGGGCCATTCTTTCTCCCTTATATTGCCACACTTCCAAGAGAGGCGATTATTAAATTTCTATGATAAATGCGGTAATACACTTCCCTTTAAAGGAGACAGAGTGTGACCCTTGTAGACCGACAGAGACGAGCCCTGGTCCCACAGGAAGCTGTGTCATAGAAACAACCAGTAACACAAAAATATAGTCCTACGTGAACAGGCATTCTGTTCGTCATAAACATATTTACTGGACTACTCTCAGATTAACACACCTATTTTTTTTTTTTACTGTTTCGTGAAGAGGAATGGCTGGTGTTAAGTGAGTTGTAACCCAAATAGTCGGCATTCCCCTGCTGTCCTCTACCCTCTATTCTATTGTTAATCAATGACCGTTGGCTGATAAATGGCTGGAAAAACTGCACGGATACGTTTAAATGACTGCGCGAGGAAGCGAATCGAGCAAAAGGAAATAACCATTATGTTTATATTTCCTTTGTTGACGAAGCCAGGACAAATTGATTTGTTGGGAGGTAGCATTTGTCAGCGACGTTACACTGAAAAGCAGTAGAGCTATTGGAGTGGTGGAGACGGACGGCCCGATCAGCTGGTCGGTTATTTATTGTCCAGTAGCCGAGTCCTAACCGCTGATCAATCTAACTAAGTGCATGATTTATCACCAAAAGTTGAAAATATTAATTGCATTTGATACGAGATAGAAATAAATTGGTCATAATACTAGGAGCTGTCAACGGCACGGGGTCTGATGGAGTTGTATCCCAGGCTGGTGTGATACATCCTCTCCCCTTAAACTCTACTACAGGATTCCTGTTAATAAAGGAGCTCACAGTAACCCTAAGTCCGACCCCTCCGAGAACGAAGAAAGAAACAATCCCCATCTAAAGGATCCTGTCGCCATAATAAGCTATTATCCTCCCCTCGTATTAATTATTACGTAATTAGTAGACCGACACTCCCTACAGTTCTTCATAGGTGACGTATCTGTGCAAATGGCAAAACTTACCGGTCACCGACCGACCGACCGACCGACCGACCGACCGACTGACCGACCGACCGACCGACTGACTGACCGACCGACCGACTGACTGACCGACCGACCGGTTATCTGTCATCTATCTGTATAGCTGTTTGGTTGGTTGCCTGATTGGTCAAGTGACTGATTGATTGGTTGACTGATGAATCTGATGTTCGATTGATTGTTTGGTTGATTGCTCGATAAATTAAATGATTCGTTTATTGATTGGTTGATTAATTATTCGTTTGATTTGGTACAGAATGCCTACATAATAATGGGCAAACGTTATTCGGTATCAACGTTATTATGGTCTATAGCTTTCAACAAAGTCAGTTTGTTTGGTTGAGGTTTTATGTTGTACTTAAAGAAATTTCACTCATATGACGGCGTGCCAGTCCAATGGGGGACGGAACTCTCGATGCCACTGGCAAAACAAATAGCAGCGGAATTGACAAACAATGCACTAACATTTGATAAAATACTTAAAGGAAGGCAGCCAAAATAGGCCTGAAGCTGCTGTAAATATACATACGGTAGTATGGGTTAATACAAGGGGTTTCCAGCTTATAATCATTAAAAACAAATAAAACCAACACGTAATCTTTGTTAGATACAGTTTATTTATAAAACCAAGTGACGTCATATCACGTGATCGTTTTTAAATAAATTATTTACAAATCTCCTTTATGGCAAAACCAGTTGTTATAAAAGGATACAATATCTGGGATATATTCATGTCATTGAAGAGACAGGCTTTATTATCGATATGAAACTTACTGTGACGTAACAATGAAAAACAATAACTTAACAAAATGAACAATAAATGCGTCTTATCAAATTTCATATTTCTTAAATGTTAAGCCGGTGTATTCCTCAGAAAATCTGACAGTTTTGTATCCAGTCGATCAAACGAAATTAGACTAACAATGTTGAGAAAATTTGTTTAAAATCCCGAGTTAATGAGGGTAGATTGTGTGAGGAGATAGTTCAATGACTCGCGTCATTGTCCTGCCTCAGTCTAACAAAGCGATTCTCTGAGAGTGCTATCAGGAGATATGCTGTGGTCATTAGGTAAGGCTGGTTCTCTCTCTCAAACAGATCGGTTATAACACTCTATTGTTTGTGTGATATTAGACGCGGGGAACAGAGGGTGACTCGAGGCTCTGGTCACGATGATATGCTTATTAGAGGGCCAATTCTAATAGCTCTGTTAGATCATACACCGATACAATCACCATTAAATCTCCTCTTTACGGTTCAGGATTGAATGGTCAGATCAATGGTTGCAAGTGATAAAGGAGCACGGTGTGGACCGGGAGAGTTCTTCTGGAAAGAGGCAATGCTTTGCCCCTGTTATCTCTCTTCACATCGCCTGGCCGTCCAGAAAGACTGAGCTCAAGTTAAGCTCTTGTCAGACGGCCACTGATGACCCGCTTCAGAGGATTAAGGACTCCCTATTTTCCTCTCTCTATTCAAATTGCCTAAGAAAATTACCGTCTGATAAAATCGGAGAATTTCAGGATGGGTTACAGAGATAAAAATTCTTCCACAAAAAAATCTGAAACAAATTGATGTCTGCTGAGTTTTACCACAAAACCTGGCCCTGATTCTCTGCGGCGATTGGTCAGAGTTATGCCAAAGGTTGAAACGAGCAGCCAATCAGGTACTGAGGCAGAGAGGGCTCACGATTGGATCAACCCAAATGACCTCTGACATTGTCTCAATAAACGTATACATCTTAATATTACATATAAAGAATAGATGGCCTGTGAGCGTTTAGTAAATACACTAACATAGTAACCAGGTAAAAACATTGACTGTATGGATAAAGAGCTTTATTAATCGAGTCACTCAAGATAAATTAATTAGTTTGGGGGTTAAAATGGCAAAGGTGCTCCCCCAGAAAAGTCTTTGGGTGCTCGCGTCTTGATAGAGGAGGGTGTGTAGGTAGCAACACCAATCTACACGCCCTGGGGTCATAATCTGAATGAAGATAACTCTGTTACTATACTAATTCACATAAACCATGTTCATATTAACTCTTCCACTCTGTCCTGACCTTGTATGCAAACACGTGAGGGCGACTATCAATCCGAGACAACTTGTCAATTAATAAACATTCCCCTGGCGCTTTTTAAAGTAAAGAGGGCGGGTATAAAACCAACATAGTCATTGATATTGGAAAATTGATAGAACACATGTTACGTGTGTTGACCCTATGGTAAAAAACGTTGTTAAATGATACAACTAAATAGTGTGATAAGACATACCACACAGTATCGAGTATGCTCGTATTTAACAAACGATCTCGCGGTCACCAGTCTAAACTCTTCTCATAGAAAACTATATGAAGTGTACTGGTAGTTACTGGGTGAAGCCCACTAGCTATCACCCAGGCCACCAGACCCAACCCTTATTCTTCTCACATAAAACAATATGGCACTATACAGAAATTAGTGGCAAGACGCAGGCTGTTTAAATTACGGTCCGATTGCAGGCGACCATAGGCCCTACAATACACCAGTTCATAATGAAAATCACTGTTTATTCTCTCCGACTTTCAGACGATGTATTAAAGTAACATAAATATATATATATATATATTTAAAAGTTCTGTACATTTCAGTAAAGAGAATATGTAAGTCTTTCACAGTGTGCAAAACACAACATGGAGTGATATTGGAGAGGAAGTGATTGGTTGTCTGTTTCCCCTCCAATGGAAGCTCGTCCAATCATAGTGGGTTTTCCAACTTGTAGTTGCCTCATATAAAGTACCTTAATCCTGACTCATAATCAAACATGGCCGACTCTTCTTCTTTGGTTGACTTAGGACTGACGTCTTCCACGAAGACAGTCGGTCTTTTTACAGCCAAACATTCAATAATAAGTCAATAGTTCAAACAGGTTTCAGCCTGTCACGATGGTAGAGTTTGATCTCTGTGAAACATACTGTCAATCGTGTCACAAGACGTCATAAGTGAAGTTTTCGACGCGTCACTGCTATCTTCATCAACGTCCGAAGCCATATCTTCAGCTTGTTCTTGCTTCCTCTTAGCTGTAGCCATTTCTGCGGCGTGTTTCTTTCGCCACTTTGTTCTTCTGTTTTGGAACCAGACCTGCGAAGAAGAAAAAAAAATCAATAACTATTTTTTTCTTGAAGTTACATTCTGTAAAGAAATTTATAACGCCCAAAGTTCTGGAAGCCAACGAAATTCGAGAAATAAATCATTTGATAGCGTTTATGAATATTAGTTTATAGGAAACCTGTCACATCACAATAGCTTATAACTTATATTGTTTTACCCATATCGTATTTTGCACGTCGATGCGGAAGTGGGCAGAATAGCCAATTGTTCCAGTGCAGAGTTCTTTATATAATTTGTTTCAGTACATGCTATATATGTGTATATAAAACAATATGGTACTATACAGAAGTTAGTGGCAAGACTATATATATTTGTGTATATATTAGCGAATTATTACTATCCCTATCGACCATGTATATTTCTGTAAAGATTGTGTGATTGTGTATTCCCGTATCAACGGTTCTTCCGTATCGGCGCTACTTCCGTATCGACTATATTTTCATATCATCTGCCCTGATTACATCCCATTCAATAGATTGGTACCATCGAATGAGATGTAAATCAGCCACATAGAAACATATTTACTTGCTTATTTAGAACATCGGGTATACATCCTTCCCTGGTGAGAATAGACTTGATGTGTTTTGAAAGTTACGTGCTAATTTGTTAATGATTAAGAAAACAGGCCCTATATATCTGGAATATGGAGTATCATATCACAACTGTAACTTATATCACTTTAACGTTCAACCAGCTAATCTATCAAATTAGCTTGTCTTTTTTAACCATGTAAACGAGTTGAGCAGATTTTTGTTGAAGTGATTTGAGAGATCATTAAGTGCGTATACTGTTATTCCCCGGTGCCAAGTTAACACACTGTGTATTCCAACGGAGAGAATCTAGGTTGTGTTCCCTTTTTTTAGCATATTGAAATCCAAATAAAATTTAACGATCTTGTCTTAAAAATATTTACAGAGGAACAGTTCATATTTCAGAATGCAACAATTCACTGCTTATCTATAGCTGAAGAATTCGGTAAATGTGCTGTAATGGGGTCTCGGTATGTAATGTAGCTGGAAGTCACGCGACCAGATGTTTGAAGATTTGGAGTGAGAGTTTTGACGGAGGTCTGTGGAACCAGCTATCTTTTATACATCACAGGGGGCGGTTTGTTTCCGCCTTGCCACAAAATGACGTGATGATTTTCTCAGCTATAGACTCTATATTACCCGTAAACATTAAGATATAGTGTCACAGGGGTTAATATTATATCCAGTGGTCATGTCTGGTTGGATATATAGCATCCATTTTACCTCCTGGACGTCTGACAGTGCTCAAGAAAACAGCTGTCTACAACCAGTCGATGGCAGTGTGGAGAAGTTCCTGGGACTCGTATCACTGGGGACCTACTGCTTTTATCATAACATCATCCACAGATCCGTTACTTTCACAGCCACTGTTTTCTCAACATGCACGGGATTGTTGATATTTTGATACCACACATGGAAATTTAACTTGTTGGTGTCATTTCACGTTTATATGATTTTTACAGAAAAAAGGCCACTGAGAAACTTACACCGGACAGATGTGACATGAAATGTACTTGTGGGTTGTAGATGGTAAAAAACAGGCAAGAGAAAGCCTTATGGGTAAAATATTGTCTCCCCCCCCCCCCCCCGATTCTCAAAAACAAAAACAACAACAAAGAATTGTAATAAAGACAGCGTTCTGATGGATATGAGAATGACATAAAATCTTGTGCGCTTTTTAGTAACGATTGACAGGGAGGTAATGTAACAAAATCCCGTTTTACCCCCTCTCCCCGCCTCCCCCTGTGAGATTCATTACTGATAAAGATATCGTTCGCCTGAATTACACATATAATTTGTCAAACTAAAGTCGTTTTATAAGGTATAATATAAGGTACGGTCTTATATCTCTGATATGATATTATTTGCTCTCAGAATCAGATTGTGTTTCTTTGAGAGAAACCAATGGAGATATCTGTGTGTGTGAACAGATGGTTTCACATAGCCTTCATACAGACAACACTCGACAAAAGACTTAAACCTCAAAATAGCAGAAGACATTTAAATAAAATGTAAATTAAGGCTGAGAAAAGGCGTTCCGGTTAGTCCGCTGACAGGGTGAACACGTGTTCAAGACTGACTCCGGGGGACGAGGGGCCGCTTGAAGAGGGGTTGCCAGACTCTATCCACTCGGAGGCCTGACTCTTCTATCTCCGCCGATCCATTGTTACAGCCGCGTAATGAGCCGCAGTTAGCAGAACATAAAGACTTCATACAATAGTCGATTGCAATCAGTCATTATTCCCTTGTTAATCCGGGAAATGATTGATGATGAAAACGGGTAAAGAGTTCTTCTCTTCCCTAGTCTTACTCAACCAGGGTGGGGAGGAGGTCAGGGAGGGGGTAGAGCCTACAACTGCTAGGCTTACAACCACGCATTAATATATAGGCTACGTAATGTCGCACGATCCATCTTCCTTTAAAAAAGTTAAATGAAGATTTGATTTAGCAGTATATAGTATATTGATACCTTCTAATTACAGAATAAAGTTGGATTTTTATCCGATAAACAATTATTTGTAAAGAAAACAAGCTGTCGGTGGGATTATTCAGCGTCGATTTCCTTGTTAAGCTGTCAATCTGTTCGTGTAGCTCGTGTGGTCTCCAGGGGGCGCTGTTAGACGTTCACTTTGACACGGAATTTCCCTAGACGCTGACTAAACGACTTGCATGAAGTTTCATTGGCTTTAAATGAATGGTGTGTATATGAGGGTTTTTGAGAGCAGCCAACAGACGTGGCTCGCCCACACGGACCACGATACCAGCCACACCAAATGGCCGCTTAATCTACCGTGAACTAGACGACAAACTCTGAAAAATTAGGCCCTCGTCCAGCAAAATGAAATTAATATAAAACCAATTTTGAATTTCATTAAAGGGATCCCATTGGACTGTTCGTGTTTGTCCAAAATCGTCTAAATCATAACAGTCCAGTGGTTTTCCCATCAGACGCTATCATTTACAACAACTTCCGCTTCACTGGTCAACCAATCAGTGAGTGACTGGAAGAGAAAGGGACTCGACTTTTATGAGACTGATTAAACACAGCAATAATTTCAATTGATTAACAAAAAGAATCCATTTTCATCAGAGAAAACAAGCCGGGTTAAAAAGTCGTTGAATAACAATACATGAAGTGTGGTGCTAATCAAGAAAAGGCAAGATCAGCAGAAGAAAGGCAAAGGGTTTAACCGTATCCTTTTTGCCGGAAAGCTACAGTTATATATACGCAGTTAATTCAACATCGGACATTTATGAGGTTCATTTAAAAACACTTACGTTAGGGGAAAAACCTAAACGGCAGAGCAACAATTTAGAAAATGCGTTGACGACAAACTGTCTGGACGTGATAAATAATGGTGTAATTTGATACAAATCAGGAGAAAGCTACAAATGTATTACAGGAAAAAGATATAAAAGAATTAAACAAGTATGATAAATGCGTGAAGAAAACATATCTAACCATTTTTAGTAGTATCACTTGACTGGGTCGCCTTAATGGAAATTATTCGTTTCCTGGTGTTTTAAAAATTTGGACTAGGTTCGTAAATTTTAATTAATTCAATATCTTTTTGATAAAAACAACAGTTATCAGTCGTGGTCGTGGGTCAAAGAACTTATTCTGTCTAATCATGCATAGACCGTGTTCATATCAGTAAGAGTATAGATAGAGGTAGCTTATATCGACAGGTTGCTTATCTACATCAAAGTGACGGGGAACAAACATAGGGCTACAACTCAAGCAATCTACGTCGTAGTTCGACAAAGATTTCCCTGTTAAACGTCAGCAAAGAGCTTATGAATTATTCTGTAGAGAAGAATCATTGTAGATATTTCAGGACGAAACTAAAGTGGTGCTTCGTTTTAAAAAGTACTTTTCATTACACACTCAAAGCATCGATTTAAAGCCAGAAGGATATGATTACGTATTATAAAGGGAGATTATTGGGTTGCAGTTGATGACAGGTGTTGTCATTTTGACGACAGGTAGATGACAGCTGTGCTTCTCTTTCATTTTTCTATTTTGACATTTACCACATCTATATGTCCACAGGCGTGATATATATTGGAATGGTATTTTCAAATTAAAAAGTGCCTGTTATGACATTTGAATGATTTATTCTTTTCTGATCCTTCTATTGTGATTACAATTATCTGGTTACTTATTTCTATCTGTTCTGTCTAATTGTGAAAAAATGGCGACCTAATATCATGGTTAAAGCCTTTTATATTGTATTAGAGTCACACCCTCGTGTTCACAACTCGGTGGCCAAACAGGGTATAAAATTACAGACCAAAGCTTTCTAAACAGAAGCCAGCCAAACCCATGCAGCTTCAAATTTCATTCTCTATTTAAATCTCTATGACACATTACATCAACAAAACAAATTGACCTTTAGTAGAAAGAAATCGCCTCTAAATGAGTTGGGTTTTATAGCGCACAAGGGAGGTCTATTTGATGGCGTTCTCTTGCAATAGGCAGCACGAAAAGGACTTTATAGGCTCCATTTCAAACTTGGTAAATACATCAAATCCCACAACAAAGGCCCAGCATTATTTTCTACAAGATCTGCGGACAACCATATCAAACCATAATTCAAAATCAGAAATAAAACCTAAAGACAACAATTATTGACTTGGCCAATATTGATGTTTGTCAGTCAAATTCTATGGATAAAGTAATACTGGCAAATCGTTTTCTTGGAGCCAATTGAAATGAGTTATTACTTTGAAGACGAACGAAAACACATTAATTCGTAATATTATCCTTGATGATCGTAACAAATATTCAAAATATAAAATAGTACTATAAACACTTCAGTATACGTGATATTTATTCGTTGCAGAAAGCAACAATTTCGATATATAACCGAAAGATAAAGTTGTTTTTTCAGCTATATGTATGTAGCTTAAAGCCCGCACTACCTGACAGTGTCTCGGTGTTGTTAACATCAGTAAATTGTTATTGTGGAGCCCTATGGTTAAACATGCTTAGTATACCTCAATACGATCTGTCGCCACAGTAACAACCCTTGTTTGTAGACATCTACCACTAGAGGGCTGGACAAGGTGAAAGACCCGAGTCCAACATCAACAAATTGCCTAGAACTTTTTTCTCTTTGCTCAAAGAGGGTATATTTAGTTAAGTTGAACCCTGATCAGTGTTGATAGCATTCACGTGGGGTTGGGATGAGAACCAACCCTTAAAATGTCAGACTATAAAAGCCGATAAACAAACCTTGTAAAACAACAGGGGTTTAATGACTCGGAGAAAACCAAGCCGTCTACTACCTCTTTCTTGTTGCTAAACTTTTCTGAGTTATCGTTCCTATAATCATATGGTTGGCAGATCTGCAGACAATTACCGCTGGCGAATCAATGGCAGACCTGTTTTTATTTATCTCAACTGATACTTTCTACTAACAAACACCACAATGGGCATATGGTGTAAATTGGCTTCCGTACAAACCGACTGGCTGTGGGAGAATTGTATCTGATACTGATGCGGCTTTTTGTGGTAATCGGTAAAGATCTCAAGAGCTATTTTGTATGCAGTGTTGGGAAGTATTTAGGAAGCGGGTAAATTTTCTAATCAGCGTCTTGTGATTCCCTTGTGCTCAATGAGAATGATTTATCTTTGGCCTATTCAATTGATTGCTATAGCCTGGAACGCCTCTTGATTGCTCTGATCTCGATCTAGTCGCTTTAGGTCGTTCTAAACACCCGGTGTAACTAGCCGTGAGAGGGATGAGACAGACTGGCATGGTGTCCGAACACAACACCACCAGATTGACATCGGCAACCAGCCTGTTTTAACAACCCTATCAAATTCACTGTCATCTAACTGAAGCTCTTCTCGTTTACTTGTTAATCAGAGGTTCGCTGTAAAAACGCCTATTACGACTTCAGGTTTTTTAAAACATTAAAACTTCAAAACTACATAAGAAAAAAATCGCAAAACTTTTTTCATCAACGTATATTTTACCTGAGAATCCCCTTGACACTGGTCGTTAATTTAAGGAAGGAAAAGTTTTTCTTATATCTTGGGACAAAAGTGGTGCATAAATCTGTTTTCATCAATTGCTTAACCTCACGGTAAACCAAAAATTATACAATACTTGCTTTCTTACAGAATCGCAGGAATCAATAGGTAGAATTAGTTTTTCGTTAATTCCACACATTTTATGAAAGTATTATAATGAGATTTGAATGCGAATGATTTATAGGGACTATACATTATACATAGGCCTAATCAGAGATCATTATTTTTCTACACACTGATTTATTAAGTCAGCGAACTTCAATACTTTCTCCTTCTAACATTATACTTATGGCTTACAGAATTAAGACAAATACTGATTTTGGCAGACCGGGTCCACTAAGCTGCCAGTAATACAAGTTAAACTTTTTTGTCTTATTCCATACTAAAAAAATTTCAATTATTTTAGCTTTGATGAAAATCAATGATGAAAAATTGGTTTCAAGTACACAAGAACCAATTGTTGTAAGTCTATAAATCATCGACATTATTGTTTATTGTTTTCAGTCGTCACCGCAAAGATCCCTTCGTTCCATCATGTCGTACTGCAGTGTAATGGTCCGTAACAATGGGTAGTACCTATAGCTTTAACGACCGACACAGAAACGCGTTAAAATGACATCATAATTATAGAAGAGAGCTGACCCAAAGTGATGTTTATATCTAACTATGGTAAGGGATACAAAATAAATAAACAGTAGAAAGATGCCTATTAAAGTAGTCTGTGATTAAATCTATTTCCACCCTCCTCGGGACTAAATAATCTTTTAATTACAGGCTCCTGTTGAATCCATTAAGCTCACACTACCCTATGCGCGTGCCCTATGGACGGTGGTTAAAACCTGACCCTGTATTTCCCCAAACACCAATAGAAATTAGGACAGACCAGCAAATTGTTTGCGGACATTAATTGTAAATTAAAAAGATAAAACCTCTAATGACAAAAAACCCGAACAAACAAATTAAAGGAGTCAGCAACAAATTCATAATCGTGCTTTAAAATAAAATAAAATAAAAATGCATAATGTAAGCTTATTTAAACGATTGTGAAAAATTGGAAATGGTGTTAGAAATTAGAAGGGACTAAGAAACAAAGCTTGTACACTGACAGTTAATGCGGTCTACTTTATATCATTGAAGTTAATATATACATGTGGCAGCTATATTTCAAACAGCTGGGTGTTATCCCAGAATTTCTATACTTTGACGCTAGACTTGTTTCCTTACTAAGGGTTCCGTCCTGTATTTTTATATTGCGGTTAAAGGTAGATTTCCAGATGGATAATTGTATAAATGGATAAATAGGAGGCGAAGCGGGTGGTCCAACACTAACCTATCATATCAAAGGAAATTTCCCCAACTTAACTACACATTTTAATATTTCTCCGTCTGCAAACAGAATGAAATCATTCGGGGTGCTCCTGTAAGTATTGAATAGATATGTAAATGAGGGTGTAGGCCTGGCAGTCTGTCAGTTAAGTGAGCGTGCGCAGACAACACTATATTCACGGTCTGTCCTCCTTCAGACATTTACTAACACGAACCAACTAACGTTTAATTACAAGAATAATTGGAACTGAAGGAATAGGGATTTAGGATGTGATGATTACGTATTTATTACAACAATACGTAGAGAATAATTTCCTCTTTTAGAAGTGTGTTTGAGGGGTTAAGCGAATGAAGCTCAAAATGAAGCTATTAAAATACATAGACTGCAGGAAAGTGGTCTTTAAAATAAAACATAACAATAAATGTAATTATTCTGCAAGATAAAATTTAATCATTTGTTCAGAAATATTTACCGTCGTTATATAATTCTGTTATGGGCCATTGGTTTAGAAAGAATGTCGTAGAAAAAGCGATAAATATCTTTAACGTCTGCAAATGTATGGAATAAACTTTCATAAAATTGCAATGTTTTGATAAAATTAACTGTACATGCGATTTGCATACCTGAAACGTTTCCCAAATGTTTAGTATGATATTTACTAGCATTAAAAGTATAATTGTACCGGTTTAATAAACAATAACAATTCATCCTTTCCAGAGTATATACGATATGAATGGTGATCACAATGTTTAATATATTTTGAATAAATGTTTAATATATATAAATAAATAAATAAATAAATAAATAAATAAATAAATAAATAAATAAATAAATAAATAAATAAATAGAAACATAAATAAATAAATAAATAAATAAAAAAATATATAAATAAATAAATAAATAAATAAAAAAAATATATTCATGCAGCGGCTGATAAGACAAAAATTCTGAAAATACTCTTTTTTGGTTCACGTTTTGTTTTGCATCGCACATAGTCAGATATACTTCAGATCATGTTTTGTCAACAGACACACAATGCATAAAATAGCCTCTGTCTTTATTAACTGTCCAATTAGAAACCAATAATTCTGATATCCCGGTGGAGGCAAGCAACATTTTCATCTCATAATAAAAATTCAGTTTAATGTCATATTGTCGCATAAGCAATATTATAGACCCAGAATCAGCTTCATAAAATGAATGCCTAAAGGAATTTAACATTAAACGATAACAACAATATTATGCAGCATGGTAAAATGATTACAAATTCCAATTTGAAAATAACCGAACAGCTATGTCTTATAAAAACGTATATTTGGCTAAAGTATTTCGTGTTTCATAAATGGACACGTTTTGTATCAAATTATTGTTATACGGGTGCAAGATGAATTTCATTTGCACACGTTGCAGTTTAAAAAAAAAAATTATATAATGATTTTGTTTTCAGATAATTTATTTATGCACGAACATAATCCATATCTGAAATTATATTTTTATAATTTAGTTCGGATTTCGAATTTACTTCACTGTGAGGAGCGATTGATGGGGAAGTTAATAAAAGATCATATAATAATTTTGTAAAATGTCCCGAAAATATATTTATAACAAAAAAAATTCATCTAGTAATTATTTTCGCATATAGTGAAAAGCGATCGAAGTAAATGTAGTATTGCAGAAAACCGGAAAATGACCAACTAACGGGAGATTAGATCAGTAATGTAGGATTATATTGTGTAACATCTGATATAGAGTCAATGCAACAACAATCGGATGATTAAATGCACATCAACTTTATAGCTGATTAAAGTTGTATTTGTATAATTTTTTGATGAATTAGGATGTTGCAAACCTACCTTGACTTGACTTTCTGACATGCCCAGTGCGTAAGCTAATCTGGCCCTCTCTGGCCCCGCTAAGTATTTTGTCTGTTCAAACGTCTTCTCAAGGGCAAATATCTGATGGCCAGAAAACGTGGGCCGTGTGTGCTTCTTTTTCCCATCTTTATCTAACATTAAGTTTGCTTGACCTGAAAACAAAATGTATTCAATTTACCCAAAATGAGATTCGTTGCACCTTTACGGACAAAAAATTATAATATCGATGTAAAATATTTTTTACTGATATTTTTATTTTGTTTTAGACAGTAAAAAAAGTTGGTGCGATATAACTACATATAAATAGTTCATGTAACACACACAGAAATGTTTGTTTGACTATTCAAGAGATATTGGTACATACCGTACATACCTTGGAAGTATTGTTCTGACAATGGACTTTGCATGGGACAGGATCCGGGTTCTGTGAGAAAAAACAATCATATATTAATGTTAATTGGCGGTCAATACTGTTAATCGAGGCACAAATCATTGCATATAAATTACGCAATTTACATTGCATTACGTTTATTTCCTTTTAAATAAAATGCTTTATTTATGATTGATTTACAACCGTTATAATATTTTCATACAATAAACATGAATGTAAATTTATGAACATTCTATTTTACACTTGAACTTGACATTCATTTACAAAAGTTTATCGAATCACTGAACTAAACCATCATTAAACATTCGAAAATCAGAGATATTATGAGAGCAGAAAAATGCTTGAAGAAATAAGGAGTTATGAACATCGTCTGGTAAGTTTCGGTTTCAAATTTTATTTATAGTAGACCATCAGCTTTAAACTATTGATAGACCTAGAAACATCGATATGTGTATCATCAGTCAGAACTTTCCACACAGCTAGTGTTAAACGATAAAAGGTAATTTTGGAAAATATGATGAAATGATGAAACTTAATTCACGTCTAAACCTTACAAAATTGTGCTATTTCTGACAATCGAATGTTGCCAGAAAGTGGATCTGAATTATTGTTTTGGTTTGTAACAACTTGTCTAAATCTGTTTGTGTAACATTTTGTCTAAACCTGTGTGTAACATCTTCTCTAAATATTTGTGTGTAACAACTTGTCTAAACCTGGAATCAAGTTATTTTTAGGATTAGGAGATTATCCCTCATCCTATATAATTTCTGTTTGGAATCTGTATCTCTATAAGGATCGTTATTTTAAATTCATATTGAATTAACACTGATAACAGAATTTTGCCATTTTAACGACCTTGAGATGCTAAATAGGTCTGTTACTTTGATACCAATATATTCAGAGGCGAGGCATTACTAACAGTTTTATATGACCATTTGTTTCACATTAGGTATGCTGCGTGGAGGGGGCGGGGTCTAAACAGTCTATGTCTTTAACTGTTCTCACAATCTACACTGTTTCAATTGTTAGAGAATAGGAAGTGATTCGGGTGTGTTCCACAGTCTCTAAACGACAGGGCAGACAAAACGTTTAACCCCCTGTTAGTGAGGAATGTATACGCGAGTATACCCTATAAAACCACCGAATATTCACATCACAAACCCTAGATACTTCTAAACGCTTCACAACATTTGACAATGGCTATTTTGAAGCAGGAATCCAATCACTTAAACCAGAAGCAACACCGTTTGTTGTTAATTTATATATGACTAGAAGATTTTATAAAGAATGCTTTAAATAAGTCGAGACAAACTTTGCTTATTGCTGAGACAATACGGTGTGAACAACAACATAGAAATAAGGAAATATGTTGACAAATATATATCTTGAATTCAAATCAAGAGAATATATCAAATTATTCCATGAATTTATAAACAATAAAGGGCATACAAATGCTAGATAAGATTTATTAAACATAAAACATACCGCTTTTTATATCGACATAATGTATAAACATTTCCTTATGCTATTTGTGAGTTAATATCAATTTGACAGTTTCATTAAAGGATAGAAAGAAGACATTTTCAAATCTTATTAATTAAATGACACTAACTCTTGAGTACTAAATGGACATATCTACAATTTTATAGTTAAACAAAAAAATATCAAATGCGCCAAATTCGAGTGTAGTTTTCGTTTTGTTTTATTTGGGAACATTTGACCTCCTGTTGGGACATAAACAATTTGCTAGTTTCATTCTATATAATATAGTGTATGCAGAATAACTGTATTAAATGCATTATTGTCCGGACGAACTTGACCTTTTTGAGTTTGACTGAATTAAAACTGAAACATTAGCTGTAGAATTTACTGGTCACTTCTGACGTATAATGGACAGCTCTGGCTGAGTGAGGACAGACGGTATGGGACCATGTGGGTATGATACTCGACTGACCACAGCCTCTACCCTCAGCTGTTTATTTTCCTAACCAAAGTTCTCACCAATAAAGCAACGCTCAAACCCCATAAAATATCAAGAGGGGACAGGAATTAAAACAAAAAAAAGGCCCGCCTTTATAAATAATAACTGCCATCCAACATTTGGCTGTAGTTAGCACAAATAAAAGAAGTGTCTGTACCCCATAAAGTAATGGTTTGACTATCATAGGTAATACGGATTATAAACACCGTAAGGGTTTTTTATTATCACATTTTCCAGGTTAACAAGCATGTTATCTTAGCAAAATGGATTTCGTAATTTTTGCACAAAACACAAAACCGAGCACATTAGCTATTTGCATTCGTTGAAATTTTTCTAATGGGTTAAAAAAATAATTACTTGTTGAAATTCTTCCTTCATAGCGCTAATTTTTAAAAAGTAAAATGATATGTTTTTTTTGGTCAAAATTGACGAAGATTCAATTGAGTAAACCCGACGTTTAATCTGCGTTAATACTGACTTACTAATATTGAACCACCGACTACTCAGCTTACTTCATGTCGTGTTTGGTCATAAATCTCCAAAATATCATTTTTAACACGATGCGAATATTACCGTTCAAGTCGATCAACATGTAAAAAATCCGGCTATATTAAGCTAATGGTCCCTGGACTTACCTGATGATCTCCAGTTAGGAGGAAGAACCCCGGGCCAGTAGATCGGGGCTCGCCCAGGTAACTCAGCCAGCGGTTTAGAGAACCGGGCATGGGGCAAGTAGACTCCTGCGTTCAGCCGAGGGAAGAGATGGGGCCGGCTTAGAATATCCTGTATCCCATGAGGAGTGGAAGAGGCCTGTGAGGCAGCGATTGCTAACTGTTTAAGGGTACTCTGGGAGTAGGGACCTTGTGACAAGACACCAGACGAGGTGGGGATCTTCATTTCTGTCATATTGTGAAGAGCTGCCAATGGTGGACTGCTCAACACAAAAGCACTTTGTCGACTGCTATGCTCTAAATTCATGTTAAAGTTCATATTTGTAAGAAGTGAGGCCATTGCCCCCGGGCTGGGGTTTTGATACCCCGAGCCTCCCTCGTTGCTGGTGGGACAGTAGTCTAGCATATCCCTAGTGTCCCGTTCACTACTCTCACCAATGGTAGCTGGATAATCAACAACACACAGAGAGCATCAGAAAATGACAGGCCTGTAAAACCTAAACACACACACACACAATCTGGAAGAAAACTACTGTATATAGAACTATCCTGAAAATACTTATGTGACTGTAGGCTGTTATCTGGATGAGAGATTTCTGTTGTCTGCTGTCCGCTGCTCAGTGAAGTTGTTATAGAGGTAGCAATAAGGTCGGTCCAGTCATCAATCAACTCCTTTCTAAAGATTGATCAGTCTTTGATTTGGACGAAGGGCCGACCTGTTGATACCAGTCTGCCGTCCCATTGGTTGAGAGGACCACGAGCTGACAGCAGGGGAACACAGTTGGCTTTCTGATTGGCTGAGAGCTTCCTAAAAGCCGATAAACTTCGCTTCATTAATTGACAGTAGCCTCCAATAAAAGTGTGGCCTCGTAAAGCACACGAGGAATTAACTATTGGTAAATCCGGGAGAAGTTAAAATGATCGACATTTCAGAGCAATAAGGAGCAAAAAGGTCAAGCATATGCGCGAGGCCCACCCACAAAATTTCCTACTTCTTTTCTAATGTGTAATAATATTGCTCTTAGCACTAGATCCAAACTACAGCCTCAACATTAGAATAGCGCGCGGCATTGGATATTATTATTGAAACTTTCGGAACCTAAAGTTTCAGGACTACTTTGACTTGCGATCCACGTTTCCTTCTTTTATAACATAGACTAACCATACTAAAAATATAATATAAAAAGTACCCCCGTAAATCGAGCTTCACTTAGAAATTAACAGTTGGGTGTTAAGGGTGACTTGATCTCCCCACAGTGACAAGGTGTCTCTAAAAGGGTTACCGGTATTTTATACCAGACGTGTGCCGGATTTAACAAGATTAGAGATTATCTATAAGATTAAGCAGTTAATGTTAAACAACACTCGTTAGATTGGCGATAATCAAGCTACATGGTGTCCTTCAGGTTTCAATAAAACCTAACACCCAGTCGAGAATGGACACTATCAATAAAGTAATATGCTTTAAGTGACAAGGCTCTTTGATTTTGCAAACAGCTAAACGTGAACTTTCTGAGAAAATAGTACAGATTAATTTATGTGAACCTTTATCTTGTTGTATATTTAAAATAAACTATTTCCCCCAAGCCATTGAGCAGAGTTTGAGAGAGCATGTATTGGTTAATAGATAGCCCGTGTATGTATGGTGTTTGTCCCAGGTTTGCTACTATTTTTCTTGCTCTTTAACGGACTAGCAATATTAGCGAGCCCCAGGCAGAAATGACAGTACAAAGAGAAAATTCACGATATTGTTTTGAGAGGATTTTATAGGGAGTAAATGGTGTGTAATGATAATTGATGATGAGTAAAGCTATTGACCAGACCCCTTCATGGCAGGAAACCCTCCTTTAAAATCTCCCCCAATAATCGGATCTGCATTGAGTGAGAGTGTTGAGGAGCGATGGAGCGTACCGTACAATGAGAGAGAGTGTTGTGTTTGAGGGGGGCTAATGTGCCGAACTAATTCCATTTCAATGCCCCCGATCTGAAAGCTATAGCCGGATTAAACACTTAGAAAACAACGGATGAAAGTCTTCAATCGCTTCACAATTATATAATTACCTACACCCCAGCAATTGACTTCTACTGACTTCACTTCATACGAACAGCACTACCAGAATCACACCGGTATACTCGGATGGGAAACATCATTTTTAACTTTTATTAAATATTTCGCAGAAAACAAATAGTGCAAGGTTAACAGTTTACATTTAGTGTAAAATATTAGCTTTCGGAAGCATATACAAGCATTCCTGGGAATATTGTTCAGCTGCCTATATTACTCAATGAACTAGGTAGACATCCTCTCCGTCCTGTTTTTAGGAACTTTTGTGAAATATTTCGCAGAAAACAAATAGTGCAAGGTTAACAGTTTAAATTTAGTGTAAAATATTAGCTTTCGGAAGCAGATACAAGCATTTTTCTGGGAATATTGTTCAGCTGCCTATTATTACTCAATGAGCTAGGTAGACATCCTCTCCGTCCTGTTTTTAGGAATCCTAGTGGAGGCAAGTAAAATTGCCTTTCTCTACAATAAAAATATATAACTATAAATGTTTTTTTCGGGCAGGTTAGAATATAGACCTCTTCTATCTGTTAGACTAGCACTTTATTGGAAAGTTTACAACTACCTTAATCTGGGGATTGGATTTAACATGATACACAATCAACTCTGTGTTGTTCACAGCAGAGATACCAAGCAGCCGTATAGCTATGTCAGTGTTGGAATACAATTCACTCGTTACTCATCCATCTGATTATATCGTCAGGGATCGCACGGAATCGAACATTAGTCGTGTTTAAGTAAATAAGTTATCGATAGTCCCTTGTCTGTCTATAATGTTTTGCCTGCGTGCTATTAAATATCTCGATCTGTGCAATAAACTTCAATATTGCCCGTTCAGTTATGTAAATATAATTGTATTAACCATTGAACAAATCAACAATAGAATTATATATATATACTCAATTTTTAAAAAAAGTTATTTATGTACACCATTTTAGGCATTTGTTGTTTAGTCCTTATTCCGCGGTTGGCATTCGAGAGTCTATAAATCAGATATTTATGAATAAGCTCTGCCAACAGCTTAACATATTTCCTGGCTAGTAGGCCAGTAACTCATGGCAACAAAGGAATTGATAATAAATAGGAGGGCTCGCTACTCTGTCAGAATGTGTTCTGAATTAGAAAGTATAAACCCGGATATCTACATTAACCAGAGAATTAAAGCCTGTAATTCAACAATAAAACTACCATATCTATATATTTGTATATGTCTGTAAAACCGGCGTTTTTTGGTCAATTATTTAAATTACAGACGACACATTATTTGTGAGGAGAGACTCTTCCACAGTTGAATATCAACATTGTCACATCGCATCCGTGTCTGAATTTGGTTCTAGTCTAGCGTTACGTGGGTTAATGACTACCATTGACAACTTTGGTAAAATACAAGTTAAATAGGTGATCGACTGTGAAACTGCCCCGGGGCAGATTGAGTGTCATTTACCCTGACCTGTGAGGTAACCATGTGTATGCGCCTTAGGGGTAAATTCAGAATAACCCCACACTCCAGCAACACATATAGCACGTCAACATTGCTCCAGGCGACAGCCATGTAGTAAACATATTTAATAGCCATTATATTTTAATGTTATCAATAACCGCTTTATGATAAACGATAATCCGCGTCGATCACTAATAAATCGATTCATAATCTAATATTAAATAAAGACGCCTGTATTCCATTCTTACCTTGCTATACAGAAAAGCAGGTAGTCTGTAATGGTAAAAAACAAATGCCTGTAAGGGAATAAATGCCTGTAACCCAAAGGACCCGGGTTCGAATCCCGGTGGAGGCAAGCAAATTTTTCTCTCTTCATTTATTCAAAATATATAGATACATATTAAGTATTTAGTATCCGGAGATTAAAAAGCATTTTAATATAAACATTTGCAAGACTTTAAAATAAGATATTAAGATAGCATTTCTATTTTTCTATGGATATGGGTTACAAGATTAAGTGTATCTGCGAACAACTGTTTTATTATTTCATTTTAACAGAGAATGTCGATTTCTGGAATGTGCAGGACATCTAGCATAAGTGGATGCTGACCGAGAAAATAATTGTGTCTACGTGAACGTGGTATATGTGTGTTCCAGAAAATCTCAGATTAGCATAAGCTATGTATGTATCCACATGAATAAAACTCCAGTGAACGATTTTACATCGGCGAGAAATGCTTCCGCATACTAAGAGATATATTCCAAGCACCGTACGTCACGCGTCTACTTTGAAGAAACAAATTAGCCAGTATATAAAATCAATATATAAACAAATTATTGTGTGACATCGAGTTTGTTAAAATTTAATTATTAATTTATTATTATGAACTTAAAGTCTGCAGATACGAGTATCATTATTTCACAATACCTCTTAAAGTAAAACAAATACAGGGTTATGGCCAGTGCGCTTTGTATTGCGATTCTCTGAAATTCTTGTGAAATTAAAAACACATGCTGCTTCGTTTGTATTAAAAACATAGCGAGAGAAAAAAAACAAGAATAAATCCATTTAAGATTTATGGGCATACTGTTATTTGGTTAAATGAATTCTGGGCCTGATTTTATTGACAACCTTTCAGTGGTCGTGATGTGTTATCTTCTCAATGTTTGATACCAGTTAACCCCTTCTGCCTTATAGATACACATTTACCTGGTTATATATGATATCGTGGACTGTAGCATGTTATGTAATCCAAACTTATCTCAACTGTCAAATGTTAATTTATAAAACGTGGCTCCTTATAATTCAGACGTGCAGTTTCATACGCTGCTATATAACGGACGTTTGTTGTATGAAGATATCATTATATAACAGACAAATAATATGTTTTACATATAAACTAGTGTTGTTTGCGATCATCTTATTTTAAAGGAGACGAATCAATCACTATCAATCACCATATCGATAAATCACCGGTAACCAGCCCAGACTGTATTAGCACACTCGTTAGTTCTATCTCCAAATGCCCATAGAACATTTTGTTAACTAGCGGAAAGGGTTTTGGTGACAGTTACTCCGAAATAATGTCAGTCTATGTAGTAAATTGAATTTCTTTTTAAAATTTATAAGTTGCGAATTGATGAGATTCTTATTTTTCTTTTGTGGGGGTGTTTTCACAGTGTCTGCGACTGACCTGTATACATTGAAGATGACTTCTAAAATTTAATCACACTGCTTGCACATTAAATGATCAGATTTTGTTTATGTTTGTGAACACTGCAAGATTATTTGTAATCCTTTGAACGCCATGTTGCTGTGCAGTATTTGTTTATTGTTAAGCAGGCGGCGATTTTGTTAATTCACTTGTTTATCACTAAGATATAAATTATAGCCTTGACTTATGCAAATAAACATAATTGGGACAAAATAACATTACAGGTAAGAAACGTGATAGGAAATTTAACAGTAACAACCAACGCCCACTTATAAGCTGATAAGTATACACTTTGTTGTAGGAACGTTGAATTGCTTTATAGGAAGTTCTACAAAAATGTAAAAGTTAGAAATTTGTGTACAATACCGTTTAAATTATACGAGTATTCAACTTCAAAATCCCCTTTTATTTCAGAATATTGACTATCTTTAATAGAGATCTGACTGTTACCGTTCTGAGAGTCTGATCAAAACAAGTGAATTGTAGAAGATGTGTGCGGAGATGTGGCGTAACGGTTTCCCGGTCTCGTCTGTTCCCCATCTGGGCGCAGCATGCTCTCACCGGATGACTGAAGTTAACGGCATTTGTCCCTGGACCGTTCTCGGCACAGCATCAATGTCATTAAAGCATCCACATCGAGACCTGCTGTGATAATAAACGCCTAAGAGTATATCCAATACAGTTAGACATTAACACGCCATTGTTTAGCATTTATATTCGTCTGGGTTACAGTAATTGATTAACTATACTAATAACCATACCACACATAATCAGCCCATTCAATATCATTAAAAGCATTGTATTGAAAAACAAGAACATCATCAGTAATTTACTAATTTTTAGTATATGAAGAATTTACATTTAACAAATTTACACTTGACGGATGGATTTCAGAATTGATAATATAGAGTTTAGCTTTGTTAAGCCGTATTTTGGTTATTTTGAAATACTGTGTTTGAATGTGCAAACTAGCAATCGAAAATCTTTTAGAACGAGCAAAACTGCCGACTCAAGTACGTCTTCCTGTCTGTATTTGTTATTTGTTATAAACGCGTTGAAAACAACACGATGGACTATCGTTACCAATGGAGTGTAATTAGCCAATGAAGTAATTAGAAGGACATCAATCCAACTACATAATGGTGTATCATCAAGTATCTTTTCCTGGAAATACAAAAAGACCTGGGTAACGTAATAGCATTATGTACAGTGTTCCGTGTCTAAGCTGTCACATGACCTTGTTGTCTCTGTTTATTGATCCCATTCACTTACTTCCTGTTCATGAAGCGAACTATTACGCTGCGAACAACTCTCGTGTGAGATTTCTAACCCATCCTTACTCACAGGTAAAGCTTCCACCAATGCGAACAGTTTCCGATCGTTTTCTTTACACTGCTAATCCATTACCACACAGACAATAACAGACCTATACTACCATCTAATCCTGGTAACCGACACAGCATTACTTGGTTAATGTGCCACGCCCATTTCTCACACGTAACCTGGTTCCTGTAATGGTACACCTGATAACCCACGCTCACCTGGACGTCTATTTGATGTCACCGCTCCAATCTGGTGTTACATATTCACGCAATAAAGTGGTGGTGATTGGTCTTTCTATGACGAATCCAGTCTTGTTGACACTGGGGGAATCTTGTCGATTGTAATCACGCTGATATTTGCATGTTTTGTTTTCAGTGACTTCACAAAGCAAACGTAGACTATTTACAATATTAAAATTTAACAGGTTAGTAGTCCTAGATAAATTTAAATAGATAAATACAATGTTTACGCCTGTTGGGTTCTGTTTCTTTAACGCAAGTGTCACGTCGGTAAGCAGCAAAAGCGATATTATCGTAAGCAGTATTAACATCAGTCAGTTTACAAAAGAGACTCAGACTAAGATAGAGACATTCACCATATCACAGACACAAGCTTCGTAGTGTGTGTTAATTTCCTGTATACTGATTACAGGAACGGTGTTGTATAATATTAAGCTATAAACTGAACTGGAGAGTTGACACCAACATCTCATAAAATGGAACAAAATCACTACGTTAGAGTTAGGGTAGGCCAATCAGGTGTCCGATCAGTATACAACCCGCGCCACGCAATAACTTGGTATAACCCCGAGAAAGATCCGTCATAATCCACTTCTAACTTGCGGCGTCAATCCTAATATCATCAATTTTAACTTTCTGTGGCGTTAAATCCTTGAAATATGGCATTATATAGATCAATCGATTAATTGATTGATTGATTGATTGATGGATTGATTGATGATTGCTTTTTAACGCCGTGCTTTATGATAGCGATGTCCTCCAACAGTAAACATACAATAGAGAATGTTCACACCTTAAATAATCGCGCATATTTGAAATACTGGACGATTTAGAAACAAAATAATATTGAACTTTGTTAAATGACATGCTGCGTGTCATTGATCATCCTGTGGTTTACCTGTTACTTCTAATGTTTAGTAATAACATAAGTGACCACTGACTGTGGCAGAGTCTAGCAAAGTCAATTAAACTAAATACAATATTTAAATAAATTTGCATTTTCTGGAAGTCTATTATATGGTAGACGGTGAGCTTATTCTATTCTAGCCTATATTATTTCGGGCAACGGAAATGTAAATTTTAATTTGAAAGCCACCAGATTTATAGTATTAATACGTATTTAGAGTTCTATCCGTAGTTGGGTTAATGCAACTTTTCCTTATCAAAAAATAGATTTATAATATTACGTATTTAAATGATATATATTGTTCACATTGTATCTTATCATCGCCCGCTCCTCACGTGTTGTTTATGGATAGGTTGTTAGGACTCGTGTAACGTTAGCGCACACGTTTGCCGCCATCAATCATCTATTTTGCTCATAAAGGCAATTAACAAGTTTAATGGGTCAATTTAGACAAAACGTACACGGTTTACTTGCTAATAATTCGTGATTGGTTTCAGAATATGGAGCTACTCTAAGAATTACAACATTAAAACAGCAAATTTAGCATAAAAGGCGGACAAAAGATAGTGTGATATATAATGGCCTATCAGACAATGATATCTAGCAATCTGATTGGCCGACGATAAGACATCGGAAACACCTCGCCTATTACTATTGCCTCACATATGGCTGTTAAGCGAGGAACTCAGAATAGGTGAATAGACCTCCATCGTCTCAATATGGGTTTACATCCGCTTCTGTTTTATCTTTACCCTCCTCTTAAAAGAGTTTAGAAGTTAATCGATTGTTGAAGGGAGTTTGGATCTCATTATGCACACCTTTATTGGCTCGTACAGGTGAGGCGGCTTTGATGAGCTCAGGTGGACGGGAAATTGATCTAAGAGAGCAATAGTGTCTATGTTAATGTCAAGATGTTCAGATAAACTTATCTCCCTTTATTAAACCTCATAGAATCGCATAGCTGATTAAAACCTTCATTTCATAAAACAATTTCCATATGAAACTAGACACATTTAGGGGGTGGAGGAAGAAGTGGGGGTGGGGGCTGAGGGGGAGGGGGGGGGAGGGGTATGGAACTGAACAAAGCGTGTGCAATTTAAAAATAAGGAGAATAAATATAATTAATAGAGCCACATATATAGGTGTCATCACTGATTTAAACCTTTATGCTCGCAATAGAAGCAACTTTAATGATAAGTTAAGTTTAAATTATAATTGTTCAGTATATCAACCAGGAAAGGTATCTAAAGTAATCTACATTTAGAGTGTATCATGAATCGTCCATTTTATTGTATTCACAGCTTCTGGTTTGCATTGCCTTGGTAACCGTTCTTTGTATTACTCGCAAAGTTTATCCACTTTGTCACTCGCATTCACCAGTCTTCTATGTATTTTATTTTGCATACATTTACATTGAATACATGCATACACACGGTACCACACTTTGGCTTAAAAAGAATTAGGGTTTTGTAGGTTTTTGAAATAATTTGGTAACCAAATAAATAAATAAATAAGTAAACAAATAAACCAACAAATAAACTAACTAGCAAATATAAATAAAATAAATAAATTAATAAACAGGCGGACAGCGAACAACAAACGAACGAGCAATTGGTTGCAGTAGGCGGAACGGCGGGCTAGCGAACGACCGAGCAAAAAGCAAACAAAAAATACAAAGAATACAGAAAGCGAACAAAGCATATGTAGCTAACAACGTTAAAATAAACGATAAAACAACAGGATAGAGGTCATCCGTGAGTCAAAATTTTAAAAATTGGGAAAGTCCACAGCAGAAAGGTTAAGAGAAGGTAAAACAGACCGCACAACAGTCTTGTACATTGGCTCAATGTCGCTATATTACCATTTCTGAGAGATAAGAGCGCAGTGTTATGTCTTCACTCAGCAATTTTCGATTTATTAACTTATTGGGTCAATTAATTCGATATGAATTGCCAAGTTTACACAATAAAGTAGATCTTCATTTTATCCATATATGAGATTTATATACATGTATGTGTGTGTGTGTATATATAAATTTTCCTCTCTTCATTTATTCAAAATATATATATAGCGGTTTCTCTCTTCAGTTATTCAAAATATATTACGGTTACTGGAATAAATCGTACAATTATTGTACAGTATCAAGTCAATACACTGTATGAAGATGATATTAGCCTTTAGAGGATAAACAACCATTTACGTACAAATTGCTTCCGATTAGATTGTTTCCCCCTTGACGAGAATATGTCCGCCAGGGGGATTATCAGCCACTGTCCGAATCACAAGGAATTGCACTCGAGATAATGACTGGGGTTTTGTTCCCACACCGTCAGCAGGGTCTCGTTTAGCTTCTCTGGTAATTTGAACAGCACTTGGAGGACGGAATGTCTCGTGTATTAATTATATGTAATCAAGGTTAGCCCAACTCTCTTTCTGCTCGACCAAGACTAACAGGCAGCCACAGATTACCTGGGTTTGTACAGCCACTCCTCCAAGACACCCGCCTGTCAAAATCCCTCAAAGACCCGGGAATTGATGGATGCCTCATCACAATGAGGGAACGAGACTCTTATCACTGGCCTATTGACACAAGCCAACATTTTTACAAATTATTAACAGCGTACTGCTAAAATAACCTCATATATAGACAGCACGGAAATTTATCAAATATATTTTTTGACACGGGTTTTTTTGGGTGTCAGCTCCAAAAAAGGGAATCGTAAATATGGATTCTTAATCTAATTAACTTTCCTAAGAGCGTATAAAATACAAAAGACAGGCAATCAGTATGTCTAGCAATTTGCTATTGGTGTAGTTGAGTAGTGAGGCCGGAGACAGCATTAAGACCAATGAAATCCAATTCCCTGACGGTGATTGAAATAGCGGATTATATGCGCATCATAAATAAAGAGATAGAGAGGCGATTTTTCTGGTAACAATTGGTGCGTGTGAGTTGTGGGTTAACATAGGCGATATTTCCCGCGATGCCAGCCTCTTAACAGTTTGTTTGAGCAAGCCGTCAGAGGCGTTTAATGTTTAAACTGGTATTATGTCCATATCGTCTTGATAGATTAAATGGACACAGGGTTTGATGCTTACGGTCAACTTCATCAGTGGAATTAAAAAATCACCATATAGCTCTGATAATTCGCAAAATGTAAATACATGGCTCAATCATAGCTCTCTCTAATCATATTTACTCAGCTAGGACGACTGAAGACTGGTAACAAACGAGAGGTTATTGTGGGAGCCGGAGAAAAGAGGGGTGACAGGGCGCCTGATCGATCTTTATTGGCGTCATGGTCGAGTTCAGAGCAAACCAAGCTGAAATATTCACTAGCCAGACAGAATCGCTACTTCATGAATTGCAGAGAGGCGTGAATGGTAGCTAGCCAGTGCTTATTTATCTCATATCGCTATCATTTCTCCTGAATTTTGATGGCCCGAGTCCGAGGATTAATTTTGAGAGAGCACTGGCAACTCATCAATCTGATAGCGAGCTCACAATCAAATGCTTATCCACGCAATCAACCCAGAAGAAATATAATCCCGGCGTCGATCCCTATGATAGCGCTCTGTCAATCAAACTTAACGTTTCATTTTCCTAAAACATTTCGTTTCAAAGTTGACAAATTAGCATTTCTGTTTAACGGAGATAAGGACAGTAAAGAAGGCTGTCTACGAGAACAGTATTATCGCATAGTGTGGAAAGCCCTCGCTAATTGGGTGTTTAAGATGATAGACAGGCCACCTGGCGGTCGTCACCCTCTCTCTTTCCGTGTCACCTTCTTTACTCTGGGGAGGCCTGTGACAAATTGAAGGGGATAAATCGGTGTTATTTCTCGGCGTTTTGATCCCCTTGGTGGCTGTAAACGGTTCTTGTTTGGAATGGACGACAAGTAAACGCTCAGATAGGAGAGGTAAAGCGCTGCCGGTTGTTGGTGGATCTTAAAATTGCAGCCGTCAGAGTGAGCCTGTCTCTGTGGCTTTAAACTCCTTATTGGTGCTTGTGATAGCAGATAAACATCTAATGCCTACGTTTCTGACTGTCCATCAAACCACAGAACTTGCACATTTGGTTATCGCTCTCCAATACCACAGCCTATAATTGGCGGATCGAGGTTTTGCGCGATAGACCTAATTGCCGACCGCTATCTAACTAATTCTTCCCGACCAGCGTAACATAAACCAATACAGCCCTTTCATTCGTCTCCAATTTGTGTAGCATTACAGCTAAGTCCAGCCTGAATGAAACTCGCTGGAATGATCAGCCAAGAAAATCCCCCTTTATTGCCTTACGGTAAAAGTCAGGAGGGGTTTGATTTACTTGATATTGACTTACGATTGGATTTCATTGCTGTCAAAAGCGTATTTACAGGACTGGGCGCAGGAAGAGAGCTAGGTGGATAGCGTGAAGAAGCCACTGAAGCGGCACAATCCTATTCCTCAAGTCAGATCTTGTCTGGTCGCCACCCAGTTACTGCCACCAATGATGTATGGATGGAAAATAAAATTAAGCTATGATCAGTTTAAGGATGATATAGAAAATAGATTCTTCTTTCTAACTGTCATTGGAACAAACAGGACTCATCTCTATATTGGTAAGATGAGCGCTCACCACACGCCTCACTGGACACATAGACGTCTCGCCGGAACTACTTGGCAGCCACACAATTGTTTGTACTTGTGGGCAAAACAAATATTGAAAACAACTCATGTGTGTAAATAATATAAATTGTCCATTTGTCATTCCGTTCTAGTCATCCCATTACTAAAGATTCCTTCTATGAGATTGCTCACATCTTACAGCACAGTGACTTGTTCACTTTTACTTTATATCTCCATAAATCCATTAACGTTGCCC
This sequence comes from Mopalia vespertina, assembly GCA_030265115.1. Taxonomy (NCBI): domain Eukaryota; kingdom Metazoa; phylum Mollusca; class Polyplacophora; order Chitonida; family Mopaliidae; genus Mopalia; species Mopalia vespertina. The sequence goes on from JAQQZZ010000001.1 coordinate 1,583,084, forward strand.
AAAATTGTAAACATTATATCAATTGATATATTCGTAGTTGCATTTAAAATGTTATTGAACGGTTTGCATCGATTTTGATAAATTACTCACCTGTCACCAGTAAGATAATGTATGTTTGCAACTCTCTTCATTTTCCCATGTTATATTATTATTATTATTATTATTATTCTCTACACTGTTGATGTATTAAGTTGATATAGCCCCAAACAATCTGAAAGCAGTAACTGGTTATTAAATATAGCATGGAGTCTGACTGCAGTATGCTTTACGTGTATGTGGCTCGTTGAGGCTGTAGGTTTCACACCTGTATAAATCGTACATCAGCTTACTTTGACAGGTAACAGTTACCATTGGGTGGTCACTAGAGACTGGGTACCCCTGATTCACCCAGACAACTCACGCGACACCATGACAACTCTATCATTTCTACGTGAATTTCGTATTGAATTTAATCAACGTCATATTAAATCAAACTTATCTGAGATACTGTATGATTGCTTTTATAAATCAGGCGAAGTTTCCCGCCCATGCTCACATGACGACAGCCCTCTCGACGTAAATCACAATTCCCCCGGTTTCCACTAGTTGTCGATCCCGGTCACATGAGAACAAAGCTGTACTGTGTTTGCCCGATATGTTAAGATAATAAGAAAACATCATACATATCTAAGTAAACTTAGATATAGACAAATTAAAACAACACTATGGAGAGCAAAGCATTAAAAAAAATTGTATTCAACGAACTAGTTCCTTCATTGTAGTTCCTTTTGTTTATCTGTTTGATTGGGGTTTAAAGCAGTGCTGTATATGTTATTTCAACCATAAGGCAGCTAAACAGAACAGTGGGTGAAGGAAATGTCCGTACATTATTTTGTCTTTCTTCGAAACATCGACTATGAAGTTAATACTAACGCTGTGTGTTATTATAAAACTGGTCACAATGGACTACTTTTTATTACGGAAGAAGCAGACATTTTGGTGAGTGATGCAGTAATATATCGTGGAAATTTGTTTGTTGTTTTTCTCCCACTGATAGCCTTCGGAAAGAATACCTTCTACATTAATTTGGAATCATTTGGAGATAACTGCGTGCTGATTCTCTGTCCAGACCACTTTTTCTGAAAATAGTATTACAACTGTATACTAACAACAAAAATGTTTCCATGATATAAAGCGACTGATTTACAAGACCCATTTTCTTACGGCCGAAGATAAGCACGGACACCACTGATTTGGAAACCACCTTCGAGGTCAACGGGAATAAATAAAGACAACACCGGACAGTCAATTCGCACGGGAACAAACAGACGCAACGACAGATCGGTTGTGTGCGTATTTAGGTAACTCTGATAACCTGACATAATCAGTATGTGCGTATATAGGTAATTCTGATAACCTGACATAATCAGTATGTGCGTATATAGGTAATTCTGATAACCTGACATAATCAGTATGTGCGTATTTAGGTAATTCTGATAACCTCACATAATCTGTATGTGCGTATATAGGTAATTCTGATAACTTGGCATAATCAGTATGTGCGTATATAGGTAATTCTGATAACCTGACATAATCAGTATGTGCGTATATATGTAATTACGATAACGTGACATAATAAGTGTGTGCGTATATAGGTAATTATGATAACCTGACATAATCAGTATGTGCGTATATAGGTAATTAGGATAACCTGACATAATCCGTATGTGCGTATTTAGGTAATTCTGATAACCTGACATAATCAGTATTTGCGTATATAGGTAATTCTGATAACCTGACATAATCAGTATGTGCGTATATAGGTAATTCTGATAACTTGGCATAATGAGTATGTGCGTATATAGGTAATTATGATAACCTGACATAATCAGTATGTCCGTATATAGGTAATTATGATAACCTGACATAATCAGTATGTGCGTATATAGGTAATTATGATAACCTGACATAATCAGTATGTGCGTATATAGGTAATTACGATAACCTGACATAATCAGTATGTGCGTATATAGGTAATTATGATAACCTGACATAATCAGTATTTGCGTATATAGGTAATTATGATAACCTGACATAATTAGTATGTGCGTATATAGGTAATTATGATAACCTGACATAATCAGTGTGTGCGTATATAGATAATTATGATACCCTGACATAATCAGTATTTGCTTATTTAGGTAAAAAGGACAATCGGAAAAATATAGATTAAAACAGCACATCAAATCAAATTGAACAAAGTTTTATTTGAATATCACAGTTTATAGATTTAGTAATAATAAAATAAGGTCAACAATACAGTTGTTTTGGAGAAATTTATTTTTATTTAACACTTTCACACGGATGCTGATAAGTGTCTGTTATATAAGACACTGGTTCATGGATACATGCTGGCGAATCGATACAGCCCGTTAACAACCCGTCAGTGCGGATTTCACAATTTTTTAATCGAATATTTATTTAAGCATGTTGTTGAGGTCACTAAACGTCGTTTTCTATGTGAGAAAATTAAAAAAAATTCTACAACAAAATAACACTTTTTTTATATTATTATAGTTTCGTGGAAAACCTAAGTTAGTCTGTAAATCACACCGTTTTATTGATTCATCACCATTCATGATTGCTAAATGATCATTCTGCAAATACAAGCCAGAAAAATTATCTGTCTTGTTTGAACAGCTGTGAGTGAATTAAGGAGAAATATTTTAAAATTATCACCATTTTCTGAGACTCGAGAAAGAATATATTTAAATTAATCCCATTGTCAGTGATTTTGTTGTTGATTGATTGAGGTTCTAGCACCAGTAATGTCTTATCGAGAGAGAGGCTAGATGAGAACCTATGAAGTCTGGCGCCAGATTTACCGGGCACACTGTTACTCACATGGTCACGATCTAACAGCTGACGGGCTAGCAGGGGCAAGTTTAGCAAGTCTAATGCTGATATAATATAGTCACAGATTTCTCCGCTAGACACTGGGACTTCATCACTTAGAAAAGGTTAGCATAGGGTTGACAGAGAAGGTGTCTATTCGCCAATCTCCTAACTGCCACCTATCCTTACACAGCCTGATCTCATGGCATTGTAATATTCGACTGAATGATGTAACGACCAATAAACCTGAATTTAATGAAGATCAAACTAAAATAACGCGTGTTAAGGAGACCCAAGTCTTCCTGTAATGTCAACATCATAAATAGCTCAGGCGGGTCTCATAATATATACAGCAATATAAACACCTTGTGTTACCATAATGTCATATCATTGAGTTTTAATATAAATCAAGTAAATCCTAAATAAGTACTATATCATGTCGTTCAGATAGTAGTCACCTCATCTCACACACACACACACGCACACACGCTCACACACTTTTTTTGTCACATTCTCAAATACAGATTAAATATTTCTCACTTTTTTACAGCATTTTCTCTACATATTAAGACTGGGGACAGTGGGAACCGATCAGCCGTCGACACTATGTCCTCTCCTCCGCGCGGAGCCTGGAGAGAGTCTGGCCTGGTGAGCCATAGGGACCCAGCTGACACTAGATGTCCTCCCCGCACGGAGCTTGGGGAGTGTGGGGACCGATGAGCCATATACACTATTTCCTCCCTACACGGAGCTTGGAGAGAGTGGGGACCGATGAGCCATAGACACTATTTCCACCCCGCACGGAGCCAGGGGAGAGTGGTGACCGATGACCCATAGACACTATTACCTCTCCGCACGAAGCCTTGGGAGAGTCTGGCCTGGTGAGCCATAGGGACCCAGGTGACACTATATGTCCTCCCGCACGGAGCCTGGGAAGACTAGGGACCGATGACACATAAACACTATTTCCTCCCAGTACGGAGACTGGGGAGAGTGGGGACCGTTGACCCATATAGGCCTACGCCATTTCCTCCCCGCACGGAGCCTGGGGAGAGTCTGGCCTGGTTAACCATAGGCACACAGGAGACACTATGTATGTCCTCTCTGCTCTGAGACTGAGACTCTAAGACCGATGAACAATGAACAATTTTTCCTCCCCGCAGGGAGACTGAGAGTCTAGCCGGGTGAACCATAGGGACCCAGGAGACACTATATGTTCTCTCCGCATTGAGACTGGGGAGAGTGGGGACCGATGACACATAGACACTATTCCCCCTTCCCCGTAGAGACTGGAGAGTCTGGCCTGGTGAGCCATAGGGACACAGGAGACACTATATCCTCTCCGCACTTGGGATGGGGAGTGGGGACCTATGAGCCATAGGGACCCACGAGATACCACTTTCTCTCCACACTGAGACTTTAGAGAGTGTCCACTGATGAGCCATAGGGTCCAATGAGACACTTTCATGAGACACAATGTCCCCTCTGCAGTGTGGACCTCTCCAGAATCAGTCTTTGAACTATTAAGTAAATATGGACGCCTGATTCCAATTGTATTAAGGGGATTCCCAACAAAACGAGTGAGAATTAAAGTTTGATATTGAAATGATATAGTGCAAAAAAAAGTACTTAAATTTGATTCAAAATTGAATTTTTGCTAACAGTATTCAAGCCGTTGACTATTGGTGTTGGGAGATTGACGATATTATTTTGCCAGAATTAGATCATGCCAGGGTCGTGTTGTATTCTTCATTTGTTTTCTATATTTCTCAGCAGTCTATCAAGGCAATCTGGTAACCTTGTGTTTCAATTAAAAACCCGAATATTCATATTCGATATATGCACCAAAAAAACCCTCGACCACCACCAAGTGGCCCACACGATATTTAATCTTTACAAATTTCACATAATTGCAATCCTGAGTGTTCAAAATATCTAGGCTGACATATCTATGCCATAAAACTGTATCATAAATTTCCTTCTTCTGCTGTTCAACCATCACAAACTTTAGCTCAAGGGTCCCCGATGGGTGATCTATCGGTCCCCGACCATCGGGGCATTTGATGACATTCTGCAGCCTGATCTTCAGGCGTATGCCACACTGAAAGAGCTACCTCAGGAAAGTTGGTATGGTTATTAGCGCCTTTGTCTGATGTAACACAATGCAAGTTCTCCATCCCACAACACAAGTTTGACCTTTAGGATTCATTTAACAACAACAACAACAAATATGTCTCCGTTATATAGTCTCGCGTTAACTTCGATCACGGCTAGAGACCATCTACTTCCGACCAAAGATAAACAATAGTGTTATCGAATGAAAAAGCTCGTAATCAACTTCGGGTCATAGCCTCGACGAAGGCGATAATTATTTTTAGAATGTCCTCCAGCAATTACTGCACCCCTGAACAAAACTGCCGTATCAAAGCGATCCAAACATTCTGAAAAAGATTGTATTGGGAAGAGACAGTTGCTGGTTATCGATTGGTTGTACTACCTATCGCTTCGTTTTTAGAAACTGTCCATTTGTAACCGTATGTTTAATCATCTATGTAACCTGCTAGCTGTATGCACTAATAAAAACAAGTGTCTCCCTTGTACAGTTATATACCTAGGCCAACACATGCGAGATTCGCGATCTAAGGGAGCTAGCTATAGGTAAGGTAGGGGTTAGTTACCATCGTAATTAGGTATGATTGAACCAGGACAACCACAAGACGCAATCGAGACATCACAAAAATAAACTGACTTCCTGTTGCTCCTTAAATCCGAAAGCCGCAAGGCAACACGAAGCTCTATCTCCCAGCCACCCTCACATCTTCATTGAGAATGAAAGACCGTATAACAGAGATCCATCTATTTCTTAAAAACCGCAGGAATTAATTTCTAAATTAAAACTAGTTTCTTTTCCTTGAACAAAATTCGAATGCATTTATTTTATTATAAAGTTAATCGGGGCTCAGATCATTGTGGTCTATTCCGTATCAGCCTATTTTGATTCTTTGGTTTAATTTTGTGAAATCTGATTAAACAGACTGGAGAATAGAGATGAATATTGAAATCCCGGACGAAAAACTCTCCCCTCCCTCTGCCATGTTTACACAGTCTGATTAATATGTTGACAGTGGAAACGGTTATATTGTCATTTTAAAAGACAA
>JAQQZZ010000001.1:1589215-1614664 GCA_030265115.1 Mopalia vespertina
ACCAAAAAAGTTAGGATTTGTCATGGACGAAATTGGAGGTGATTTAGGGTATATAGTTTGTAAGAACTGCATTTCCGGTTACCTCTAATTATTAAAAAACATTAGGTTTAAAATTTACTTTTATAAATAAAATATTTTTTTATTTTTTTAAAAGAAACTTAGTTGTACTAAATGTGAAATGGACCCCTTTTATAAAACAGGAGTAGGCCTATTTGTATATGTAGGAAGTACCTTTATAGTATAATATCAACGTAAGGGAAAATGTTGCCTCAAATCAACTCGCTCGTGTTCAAAGTAGGCCAGCGTTTTAAAAAAACCGAGACGTAATCCAGCAATTGTCTGTTTGGTTTTTATCCGGGATAACCCCGGAGAAAACGACATCTATTTTCCATAAGGATGTGTGTTTACACTTGGGGGTCTTATAGAATAGCAACTCCATCTTTTTTCTGTTTTTATTCGCATGGAGGACGGTTGCCTGCCGGACCTCCATGCCCCAGTCAATGGGCCGGCTGAACAGGTGTTTGCGCGAGGATTTAGGATAGACCGCGGGCTGTGTGAGTTCACGAACGGGTTTTGTCTGAGGCATGGAACGAAAACAGCCCTCTCATTAGTATGTGAAGATAGACAAACAGTGGCAGTGTGTTACCTCAGAGGAGAGAAACTACCCAACAACTGGTCCCGTCTTAAACTGGTGTTGTTCCGAGACTTTTGAAACTGTCTCCTTTCTTACTGCATGGTGACACAGCTGACAACCCACCCCTTCAAACGAACTGATATGTTTGTTATATAGTGCTTCAGTGATAAAGGCAAGAAGGGTTAAAGCTATCAGAAAGAAACACGCTTTCAAAGACCAGCACTTTGCCTTTTCTCATTTTAAACGAATAGGGAACTTTGGTTGGGCTGTCAAAAAAAAAAAAAATAGCATTTTAAAAATTCGTTTTTAAAATTTGAAAGGTCTAAAAGTATGTTACTTTTCAAAGGTATGGGCCTCCTTTCTGTTGTGTATATTGTGGAACATTTATGGTGACAACACTATTATGGATGACAACAGTTTCAGGAAACTGAACGGAAATGTAGCTATCTTAATGAACAGAAGTGTCATTATCAAGACAACTTGTGTTTGTTATAGTTCTGGCTTCCTACCTTTCTTCCATAATCTACTGCTTATCAGAGACCAGGTTTTCTGGAAGTTAAGCAAAACACTACCATTTTCAAAAATCGTATCGCTCTTTTGTTGTCATTTTTGGGCTATTTGCTCAATTCCAGAAACTGTGTCGCTCTTTTAGAATAAAAATGAAACTGAAACAGTCAAAGAAGTCATCCCTCCACAATCTACGAAATTGCAGTTTTTCAAGGTTGCACCATGCACGTGTGGTTTATTTCAATCCTTATCATGTATCTTGTCACCAGCATTTGGAAAGATAAATTGGTTTGGTTTGAATATGGTTCGCTGACCAATTCAGTAGGGAGAAGTTATTACATTTCTGTTCCGTTAATGATGTCAGCTGGTCAGTTAGTCGTGTAAATGATTTACAGAAATGGCCACTAGCATCGTTAAAATTTACTCCCTTGGGTAACAAATTGCTTTTAGGATATTTGTCATCCAACGAGAGCAATTTTGATACCCTGTAGCAAAATGAGTTTAACTTCGTTAAGATCCCATCTAATTTCATTCAGGATTTTGCGGATAGTTAAATAATCTTTATTATCAACGAAAAGCCATACTTTGCAGGATTTTTTTTTTTATTTCATGAAAAAGAAAATTGGATACAAATTTAATTCTTTTACACCTTTTAAGAAACTGCGTAAAATTAAATTCGTAAATTATTTTTATGTTGAATATTGAAGCTAAAACCCATTTGGATAATTTGAATCCAGCAAGCCTAAGTGCGGAATAATTTAGTTAATGTACACTGGAAATGTTTTGTAATTTTTTATTCTTTGAACATTGTGCAAATATGTTTGATAATCTTTTTAATTTTGTTTTTATAACTAAGTTTAGACAAAAGTAAACATTAAATTTTTTTTATATAGAAGCATTGCGGACTTTGTATGACTTTAATTGTTGTTCCTATACAGCAATAATAATTGTAGCAAATTCTTTCTTGAGACATGTTTTTGACTAAGGTCTGTTATCTACAAAGATCTATTACCTTAACCACTGGAGTGTATATTATATGATTAGCCTGAGATTTGCTGATAATTCAACCATTGCCTTTCTTATAGAAATGGGAATCTAAAAGCATTATCTGCAGTCTGGGACCGGTAAATTTCCTAAAAATGGACAAGTCTTTGGAGTGACTTTTGGACACAAAAATCCCACATTATTGTTACGTACACCGATATTTCGTGTTTTAAATAGCTTACCAGTCAATATTATTTGTTTACTGTCGAGGGCTGTGACAATTGTTTTTGTGTAACCTTTAATTCCTGTCACATTCTTGGGTAATTTACCTTAGTTTCGAGCAATACGCAGTTCTATCACAGGCCATAGTTTCGCTTTTCACAGATTTTGCCCTCGGCCCTTAATCTAATGTGGGTCGAAATGGGGCGAAATATAGGCTTATAATGTAATAGAAAACAGTTACAATTGAATCGGAGGTTGGTGATGAATATGGCATTGGTGCGTGGAATGGCATTGAAACATATTCTCTTTAATACCACTCATAGCTATGACCAGACTTCTGCAATCAATATTGGAGTCAGTGGCGACTGTAAGTCCTCGGTGCTTCTACCATTGCTACATGGCTGTAACAGAGTTGTGATGAGGTCGCCCGATCACTTCTGGTAGTCGATCTCAGGAAATCAGTATGGAGACGGGACACTTAATAGAACTGCCCCTGTTCACCCGGACTTTATTAGTCCACAAAATACCAGCTAGATCACATAACGGTACAGATCATGCCATGTTATTTTGTTTTGGTCCAATCTGCTATTTATCGACGCGAATGAAAGAGCTTCCATGCAAATATTGCCATACTTACGTGCCTTAAAGGTCTAATCGATATATTATTTAATATGTGATAAGTGAAAAAAAATAACATATTTCCACGGGTTTTGGTACCAGTACTTCAGACTAGCATGGTCAACAACCAACCTTATAGGTACCCACACCATCGTACCACATCATGTCGGAGGGCTTTGGGCAAATGGGACCATTTAAATTAAGGGAAACCGAACATATAACATGTTTAAATATGGCGCTCGAACGGCTGTTTCTGATTCAAAACTTTCTGGTGTAAAAACAAATGCTGGGTTACGATTGTAGGGAATTCGTTGGTGGCTTCAGTATATACGGTTGACAAATGATTTTTTTTACCACGGCTAGAGCTGCTCTTGATGAATTAGAATCCTAATTTTACAAGCTTTATATGACAAACTTACACGCAGAGCTAAGGAGAATGACAGAGATGTCCCCGGGTCCGGAAGGTAAAGGGCAGTAAAAAGATGGCGGGTGGTTGATGTTTCCCTGATGCTCCCAGAGCTAAAGAGGAACAGAGAGCCGATCTGTTTGTGGTGTCTGTATTGCGTCCTGTTATTGTCCTGTATTTGTCCAGTCTTTTCTGTATTTGTTGCCAGTGGTGTCGAGGGTGGTTTCCTTCACCCATTGGGCTGGCACGTCGTCATATAAGTGAAATACCCTTGAGTACGACGTTAGACCCCAAACAAGCAAACAAACAAAAAAGCAGTTAAAAGGTGCCCAAAAAACGTCCCCGGGTTTCAAACAAATGTGTGAAGGGAAGGGACCCGTCAATAAGATCAAGCCACGTGATCTCAGAAGATTTGTGAAGAAATGGACCCGTCAATAAGATCACGCCACATGATCTGAAAAAAATTGTGAAGGGAAGGGACCCGTCAATAAGATCACGCCACGTGATCTCAGAAGATCTGTGAAGGGAAGGGGCCCCAAATGTGATCAGCCCCACGTGATATCAGCTAATGTGTAAAGGGAAAGGGGTCCGCCAATCTGATAACGCGAGATCGTCTAAATACGACTGGATAGGCAAGAAAGTTCTATGGGGCCTCCATGTGTCTTCAGAGATCTCTCTTGTTCGCTTCATACACAGGAGACTGCTCGTGCATGGATTTCCGCCGCCGAAATAACGTTTGGAGTATTTCAGTGTATACCATTTAAACAATTTACATTTTTTATTTTTTTGTATATCTGACGTGTGTTTGTTATACGCAATAACTTAATTCGTCAAACTTAGACAGAAGACTAATTACGTTACATCTACGATTATGTAATTAAAGTTTAGATTGTGTCAATTGCAAGTTTTTTGCATGCCATCAAATGATGTTTCATATTTCAAATTAAAAGGATTGTACATGTTTTATGGTTCTGAATTAGGTTCTGTGATTGACACAGCGCTGACATTAAAACTATGAGAATGGGTTTTTTTTCCACCAGAAATATGATTTTATGATAATTATAAAGCGGGAATTTCTCTGGCCATTATCGAGGTATTTGAGTCAGCTGATACTATCTTGACGTTACACAGTTTCTGGTTACTCATGGTTTCATCTGAATAATTTCACATTAGTTTTTCTCTTTCATTTTGTGGATGCATTCAGGGTTAGGGGGAGGGGGACAATTTTGTTGGTTGGCTTAGCCAGGGACTTATGAAAGAGATATTGAAATTGGTTGCTGCTAAATTTGCCAAACAATCTCGCCATGAACCTAGTAATGCCCCGATGTAAATTTGCACATGGCTGCAGCGAATAGGTCATTCTGGAATTGAATGCAATTCTACATCGGGAGATAATTGTAGAGGAGGGAAGGGTTGTTAACTATGTTGGTTTTCCCTCTTTATGTCATGACTCGGCCAGGAGACAAAATTTGCTGTCCTGTCAGATCATGGACAGAAGCTCTTATTAAGAACTGTTTATTTTTGTGGACAAGCCTTTAATTTCTGTCCTCGATGGTTGGGGTCCATTTGTGACCAGTTCGAGGAGAGAAGCATGACTAATCGACATGACATGGCCTACATCATCAACAGCTGACAGATTCCTGCGACAATTAACACATAAAAAGTTTGACAGGATTTAAGAGGCATTTTATCTGCTGGTTTGAGATGGAAATATGGCTGAAGTCATTGTCATCATTTCACAGAATTTTACCAGATTTGATGAATGGTTATCGCAAAAAGAGCATCCCTAATAGACGCCCATTTCCCCAATAGCATGACTTCATAATGTTATACGCGGTTACGCCACACGAACATCTCTCTTAAAACCCTGAAACTAGACGTGTATATTTTTCTCAAACATAGCACCTCACTTTATCATTCATTCGTTCGGTCGGTCGTTCATTTGGTCGATCGGTCAGTCGTTTGGTCGTTCATTTTAATCTCTGGCGACTCCATTCTATATACACAAATTTGCTCCGTAGCGTCTATGCCCTTTACTAAACGTATTTGAATTTAGAGAATCATGTTGCCGTCTAATCTGATTTTCATTGTTGGCATTTTGTCACATGAGTACAATAATCTTAAGTACCTAGTAAATCGTATGCAAGGAAGGGGGAAAAATACGATAATATTTTAAATCCCGTTGATTATTGAAGTGGCTTAAAAACGATTTCCCAGAAAGATTGTTAAAGAACCTAAAAATAAATTTGACTTCAGAGTTGTAAAAAACGTTTATTGATAACTTCGTCAAATGAGGACAACTTTTTCTTTTTTCTTCTCAATGCTATATGTTGAGTGAAGTCAGAGATCTAATTTGTTGTGCAGAAGTCTCTAAGCGCTGATCGAGTTACTAATTTGCTCAACTTGTCTCCCTTTGAGAAACTCTTCACAAGCTTATCGTTTTTCCGTCTCACTAAAATTTTGGCGCTGAGGAATTATTTTGGGTTTGTCTCGGCGTAGGAATGTGATATTTCGAGCTAAATACCAGTGTACGCGGAGTTGTGTTTGTCAGAAATAGTTAACTATTAGTCAGTCTGTATTCGCTGTCTTCTCTAATGAGCATTCGACGCAAGTCCAAAGTTTGTCCTCATTAATAATTTACTTCCCAGTTTTGTTTTCAACATTTTAAGCTAAACCTTTGTTTGGCATGTAATACAAAACGTGAAATGTTATTTCTGGGTTAGCATTAATACTAAACATATTCGCTTTACCCTCGAGTTAACAATAACCATATACTACCCCTATAGTATTAACCTTAACCGGCCTATAATCCAAACCTTTTTGAGTTAACACTAAATATGTTGCCATCACATATTACATGGTGGGCGGTATAGATGCAGAGTTCTGTATCTCTGAGCTGCTATCATATCATGTAGCCGTAGATGTGCGGGCGATCGGATTGGATCGATTGAGGTTTTAAGACTTACCGGTACTTAAGGTTATTTCGCTCATATGACGACATGTTTTGAAGGAAAGCTTCTAAGCTAAACAGTACATCACGAAGCCGCTCCACTTTAGGGTTCTATGTGTTACATATTGTGATTATTCTCCTGTCGTTTGTTGTCAGTGACATCGAGCGTGGTTTTCCACCCATTCGTTAGCACGCCGTCATACGAGTGAAATAACTTCAAGTACGGCATACAATTACATTCCAACAGCAATCTTACATCAGACCGCGGTATTGCCTAGTTCTTTGCATTTCGTTTAAAACTTTAGGATAAACTACGTGTTTCAGTATATGGTTCGCTCATTTATCATCCAACCTACTTTTGAAGATGGCTCATTACGTGCCCTCACGATATATCTCGGTCTTTCAGAGGACCAGAAAATATTTCCAATTATCGTATAGTTTTCATATGGAAGTGGGGTATTTAACTTGTTATTTGATAGGACCCATAAAAATCATTTCCTATATGAACAGCTTAGTGCAGCGTACTGGCTTTTTATGAACATCAAAAGTAGATGTGGATAAACATGGTGTTTTATTTATACACTTTGAACTGCTATAATAGAAGCAAACTTAAAATTCTATAAGATATTCAAAGTCAAGAAAACTTTTACGTTGAGCGAATTTTGTGATTTGTGAATTATTTTATTTTAAGTTGTACTTATAAGAGAAAAGCTGGCTGTAATGTGTTTGTTTGTTTGTTTGTTTGATTGCGGTTTAACGCCGTACGGCCGTAATGTGTGATATGTTTTATGGCCTGCTACAGTTTTTCACTCCTACATTGCGTCACACTGTTAAGCTGTTTACGTGTTGTTTCACATTATGTTTCAAAGTAAAACCAAGGACTGTTCTCTCATTATCCAAAACGTTTAGTTCCGCAATGATTTTGAATTTTTTGTCGGTGCTTTTGATAGTGTCCCTCTTTGACATTTGATTAAAAACGATATCACTTGAAGTAATTAAAGAGATATGATATATTTGGTTCGGACACAATAAATTTAACCTGTTTTATACCCATATATCTATGAATATGTTAATTTTGAAAGTAACTTTTTTGAAGTGTTAAGCTCATACATATTCAGACGAGAAATCGAATGCGAAAGGGTTAATAAAAACCGTTAATAATTCCCCGTTAAATAACAAGTGTTCTCTATACTATAGTGATTCCAGGGTTGATAGAGTTGGGGCCCATTTGTCTGATCCGGGTAGCGTTTTTAACCATCATGGTGTCACCGTTTAGTGTTGGGTTTCAGGGTTCCCATCCACATGGACTCGTTGTTGCTAATGAAATAAGCATGCAACGCGTGCTAACATAACTGCAAGGCGAGAATAATTATATTTCTGGCAGGCTGAGGATGCGTCATTTCAAAAGTCGTCTCCTACAGCATCCACGATCCTCTCATCTGATGGTTAGGCTGTATCTCTAGAGGGACATTAGTTGGAGTTTTCTCCCCTCAGGGCACGGGCTACCCTTCCCACAACACCACACCATATGTGAGAGTGCTAATTTGTACTTCACACTCTACTGTGATGGCTGTCACTCTGTGGTATATCACCAGCGCACTACTCAATAACAGTTGCCCGTATGTAAGCTGGCTCAAAAAACCAATAAACCTCTATGAAATGATCGATCCTTCGATGGATTGATTTATTGATTGATTGATTCCTTGTGAAGAAAAGTTTGTAGTAAGATAAGCAAGAAGTTTTAAAAAAATACAGCAAATATATATGTATGATATCAAACGAAACAAGAGACGTGAACAAACAGTACAGTTATCGGCCGTTCTCCACTCCATTTTACTCCATTAAACGGTACCATTTCAAGATAATATGTAGTCGAAATTTTGTCGCCATTTTCTTTCAGTTAATTTACCGAGATTGCTCGAAGGTTATTTTTATCCCATGATCAATTCTTACAATATCAAAACCTTGTGTGGCGTAAAGATTCGGTTTTTGTTGGTTATGTTATGTTAAAATATGCCTCCTTTATTCTTATTTCAATATATTTCAATGTCAAACTGGAATGTAATGTCAACATATACAGAACATTATCTTAAATTCAATATGAAATCGTCTGTGTGTTTTGGAAAGTTGTTTAGTTTTAGATATATTTATGCGTATATCGTTGACAAAGGCTTGGTAAGGAACAGGGTAAAAAATGCCGGTTATGCCCGGCTATCGATAAGCGGTATAACGGTTTCGTGGTGAGAAGCTGGGTGAGTTTTTATGCTGGTCAGAAGAGTGAACTGTTTGACAACTCCAGTTTTACTTTCAGTCCAGATAGACTACGGTTTGTCTTGGTTGTCAGGAGTTCATGCGAATAATATGAGTTTTTGGTGTCGAGATGCGTGTTATGTTAAAAACTTTAAGACAGAAATTGATGACCGACTATTGATTTAAAAAACAGGTCTGATATTAGGATGGGAGGTTGGGGTAAACTTCCTTTCGCTGTAGTGCTCTCAGAACTAAAGAGTAACAGGAAGGCGATCTCAACTGGTGTCTGCGTCTTTTGGTTACCCTGTCTTTGTTCTCAATGAGGGTCGTTTCCTTCGCCCATTGGACTAGCACGCTGTCATATAAGTGAAATAAAAAGGTATGCGTAAAACCCCAAATCAATTGAATCAATCGTTACATTGTGATAGTAGGTGAGATATATAAGTTTTTGATCTACATGATTGAAGGAAATGTCAAAATCTGGTATAACCGTGAAGACCCGAGGTTTGCTTGATTTACTCTTTAGAACAGGATTGAATACACAGAAAGCAAACCCACTGCAGAGCATTCCGTTTGGTTCACATCGGTCTTGGGCAGTTAATCTTCGCCTATAGGTATGCCTCTTACAAGCCAAAATACTAACTGACGCAAGCCAAAAGAAGAAACAAATCCCTTAAAGATTTCCAAAATGTTAGTGTAAGAGTAGATGTAATTTTTACGGTTCGTTAACATGGTGTCTTTAACCTAATAGTCACTGTATTCGTATTCTTGTCTTGCATTAGGGACCGATCCTTTTTCTGTTTTCTTTTTGATGTTTTATATTTGTAAATCAATTGGTCAATAAAATAGGAAACATTTGTAAGATAAGTATGTATAAGAACGATCATGTGATACTTGAGACAGAGTTTATATCTTTATTGGATTATGAAGAATCTTCGATATGCTGATCTGAGGCATAAGATATTCCAGTTAGTTATATTCAGATCTGGGTATAAAGGAGTGATGCAAATCTGATGGGTGATTGAAGAGCGTTTATGTTGAGTGGTTTATGGGCCGTGGTGTCTGGGAAGGGAAATTGTATCATCATCAGCATTGATATCCACCGATGATTTGTGCGTAAACAAAGGGAGACCGTCTAGAACAATATCGCTGAGGAGTTCTACACAGGAACAAAGCGACGCAAGAAGAGTATCGTGTCTTAATTAGATTTCCAAGCAAGCATAAGATATAATGCTTCCAACGTTGATTCTCAGTAATGTCTTTGTATTGCCAAATCTCTGATGGTTATGGTACTTTACATTGCCAGCCTGGGATCAAATTCGGCTAAGGCTCGGGTTATGAGGCCTCTGTGAATTATCATGACGTGCTATTTGGCTGCTCGGTAACTTTAATATATTTAGGAATAGCCTATGTATCTGATGATCTGACAAGCGAGTCTGACCAGTAATTGGGAACTATCCCGTGAATTTAGTCTTGACGAGTGGGCTCTATTTCGAGAGTTCTCCAACACCCTTGAGTGGAGTTCAGAGCAAATACATACAATACTGACTTTTTTTTTTGGCACACAGTTTTCGTTCATATGCCAAAGAATTCTACAAAAATAGTCAACCCACACTATTTGGACTTATGTCTAATACTGTACAGTTAACTTTATTCCTAGTTTTATAACTGAAACTTTTTTTATAAGTGCATTTCAAGTTCCAATTATAAAACTCTATATTTACAAACAAAAAATATAGCCTTCTTATTTTAACTCTGTTTTTAAAAAATCAAAAATGAGATTGAAGGTTAAATCCAGTTAGAAATGAAATGAAAAAAAAAAAAAAACATCAATATTTTGTTCATCTTCATGGTATAAAAATATTATACAAACTTATTCAAGTTACTTAACTATTTTTTCTTTCTTCCATGGAAGAATAAAGTAGGCGTACAAAATCTTAAGATTTAAGAAGATCAAAAAGAAAATCTCAACAGAAAATAATCTAAAGTACTCGGCAGACATAAGAACGTATCGTCAACTGGAGATCTGTTTGATAGTTGTGACATATTGAACTTTAGATTTGCGTTGTCGTGTTCACAAATACATTCTGTGTGCAGTTATTTTCAACAGAGATATAAACTAACTAGACTGTACAGTACACGTAACCTGCCTATGCAACCCATCACAATGTCCAATCTCAACAGCGGCATGGTCAATGTCGAAAATTACAGTTGTAGTCCGTTTCAATTTGACTGGAGGACCTAAGAGCGTTGGCAAATTACCGGGGTGGCTGTCTTCAAAACAGAAAACTACTCGGGCAATCTGCGGTCAATGGGAGAAAGTAATCAAACAAACCCATACTGTCTCCATAGTTACAGCTTTTTAAACCCCTAACCTATCCTTGCTTAGTGTGTACTGTGATGTCTCTTTGAAACTTAACAGCAGAGAAAACGACAACACTGTGAAATGTCTAATACAATCCCATTAAAACAAGCAGTGCGCCGATATTCTCGCTGGAATGTCTGACTAAAGCCCTAATTAAGACCCTGATAGACGGATTCATACATCAAAGTGGATAAAGCCGGACAAATAAGTAATCAAATCGAACACAACAGGACGTATTACGGTGTCTGAAACGTTTTCCTCTTTTATCAATTCCTCGTTGCCATGAAACTAGGTACGCCTTTGACAAAGTGATTTTGTATCTGAAAAAGGCAATTATAAAGCAGTTTTGTCGCTCTATGAGGACATATGCTGTACCCCCATTCATGGCTTAAAAGATCAAAGCAAATGCCCCAAAACTGTGGAAAATGAACATATTTGCTCACTTAGTATCCGATCAACAGAACACATAGATAGCAATGCATAGATCAATGGAAGCTGACCTCTTTTATCCATACATGATTGAAGATGGTTTCTATGACACCGTCTAAAAATGATTTTTCTATATCCACAGAGAGAACACTTAAGAGTTTGATTGTGGTTCAGCGTCAATCAGCTGCTTTGTACGTCATTATGTATGCTAAATTACGAGCTGAGCATCTGCTTACCCACAAATGTGCTACTCTCTCTTTTAAATTTCATAACTACTTGTTTATGCGAAACATTTATAATGGTTATGGAACTTTCGTACAAAACAGTTGAAAGATGTTAAAATGTTTGAATGGCATCTTTAACGGCAAGCATCATTAGGCGTCTTTTAAGATCATATATGTATCGAATTTAGTTAAGCTGTGACGTTGATCTCCGACTGGCTCTGCATTGATAAGAATTAAATGAGAGTAAAGCTCTGTAGCTTTGTCACGATTCCAGAACAACCAAAGAAAAATAATTCTATAGCCAATTATGCTGTAAGCGCTTTGGGGAATTCAAGGTGAATTCGTCTGGTGTTTTGCCCCGCCACAATTGAAACTGACACGCCATCACATAAGTTAAAAAAAACGGCGAAAAACATCCACCAATCCGACAATGAGATTCCTACCGCACACGTGTTCTTCGGTCAACCAATGGGATTTCAGCGATACACGTTTTGTTTGATAACTATTATTTCTGTCGTCAAGTTTGCATATAGCTTTCCTAGCGGTTATTTGGGTATAATACATTGCTACCAGTACAAGTGAGGAAACCGTCAGACCTTGGAGTTTCCATTCACAATGCTTAGGGTCTTTGTTGACAAGTCTTTGTAGAAATCTAGTGAAGCATTGCGGTCTCTGCAGCTGTGCAAACCTAAATAAACAACTAAAAAGAAATATCTTTGCTAGTAAACAGAGAGGTTTGAACTGTTCAAGAAAAATTCTGCAGGGGAATTTACATTTAGTATTAACATTTATTGGTTTTTAGAACTGGACTTAATTTTGCATTGTTCTACAAGGGATCCAATTTTCCTTTTTTTCTCAGTTGTTTGGGGACATTTATAGCATAGAATGTAAAGAATCCCATATACGTGAATGAATTATGTTGGACAGCATGGATCCCATAATTACCCACAATGCAACTGACTGGAAATCAATCCGGATATTATAAAACTCCAACGCACTCCCAACTCAGTCCAATGCAAATGGAGACAGAATGGTTTTGAAGTGAAATAAAACATATTAGCATGTCTGAATAGACTGTTTATAAATAAAAGTTTCGGAATGTGGTTTCCAGAGGTCGTATTAATTTTCCGGTTAGGAGTCAAAAATGGAAGTTGATGCGAGCTTTCTTCTCGGTTTTCCACAGTGGCAATGTAAAGTCATCATATAAGTGAAGTACCCCCGAGTACGATATTAAACCAATCAAATAAATGACTTGTTAGCCAGGGTTATGTTTTTTAACGAACTTTTCCTGCATATGTGTTTTATTAAAACCGCCGCCGTCTTACCTTCATGACATTGCGTATAGACCGCTTGGTCATAAACCAGGATAATGTTTTGTGTAATATTCGGTAATTTTTCTTAAATTTTGCTGTCGCGCAACAATTGACAATTTTATAAATACACCGGGACTAAATAATGATGTTGGTACAGCTTCACATGAATGCAGTTCTTTTTAAAAGTTAATAGTAAATTAAATTATTCTTAAGTCAAAACATTTTTCCATAAGTCCGAAGCATTTTATGCATTTAATTTTCTTTAAGCTACTGGACTTTTGATTTTGGTGAATACTTATTGATTAAAAGTTGGTGTGATTGAGGCGAAACAAAATGTCACAAGAAGTTCAGCCTACAATGAAATAACCGAATTACCTCCAACCTCCGCACACTCTGGATATCGTTTTTCAGAACTGTTTTGTACTATTTTTGTTTTCTCCACGTTAAGCTTACCAATCTAGTGTTGTCACATTTGTTTTTGGCACAATCATATATATACAGCATGCATGTTTCGTCCAGATTCGTCTCCAAAACCTGGCAGACAAATAAATTTGGACTTATCCGCATGTTTTGTATTGGACAATGGATAAATTGGGGTTTCGTCAATTTGTTATACAATTATGTGGCCTGCATATCTAAACACAACAGTATAGATAACTGGGGAGCTTGTTTTAACCGGGGTGATATAGTTGTGTACAACTACATGTTTGGCCTTTAGTTATCCTGTCATATATTATCATCTATGTCAAATCTATTGACGTCTATGCATGCATAGACGTCAATAGATTTGACATAGATGATAAGTTACTATCGTTAATTATTTGTTATGTTTTAAACCAAATAACTCTTAGAAAAGTTCAAAATAACATTTGATAACAATCTAAATTTATATTTTATTGCACGCTCCAAAAAGTGTAAGGCCGAAAGTTGACTACGTTTTATTAGTTGGTTATTGAGTACACTATGTCTTCACCTTTTTCTTTCCTAATAGACGTCTATTGTCTCCAAACACAACTTCCCTCTTCTGTGCAGGTGTTTAGTCTATTAGGCGAAATGATACTGTAACAATATTTAAAAAACTCTGCATATCATGTTAAGTTCCCTGCATTCTGATGTCCGAAATCAAATTAATTAAACTGCTGAAAACATCCCGTATTTTATTCTGAGACCGATAACAAACCAAAAAAAAAACCACATTACAGGTATAAGCTTGAGATGCCCCTCTTTAAAGTAGAATTAAACCCTCAACTTAGATGAATTTGAATACTAGATAGAACTAATAAAGCTGATTCTAGAGATAAAATATATTATTTTCGGTGTTTTTTATACTTTAAACATATAGCATGCTGGTATTCCTTCAGCGACTGACTTATTGTAGCACCGGAATGAAAAATACAGCATTGCGGAACTTTTAAAGTTTAAAGCTGAACTTTTGATTCAGGGACGACAATTCTAACAATTAGTCTCACTACCTCTCACGCTGAAACAGAACAATCGACGATATGGACCGTTTTAAAGTATTTTCTTTCTTTTTATTGTCGGTGGATGCAGATCCGTGTGTATAATACTGTCATGAAACCCTTACCGTGATTAATAAAATGCCATAAAGCAACTCCGTACTGGATTTTACATAAATATGGACAGAGTACCAATCTTCGTCAACCCATGGTACTATAACCATATAAGTAAGTTTCCATATAAAGCTTTGAGAAAATCCAACCTTTCAGAATACGTCTGGCGATTTTTTTAACATTTATCCTAAAAAATATTGATGTTTTTTGTATTGCCTTATGCTCCATCCCGGCTAACTCAATTGATCACAAATCACAGCCGAATTCGCAGGAATCATAAATAATCCAGCATGATTTTTTCATGGACAAAAAGTTTTGAATCGGAAAGATGCTTCTCGGTTCCAAACTTTGTATTGGTGAAAAGATCATGCTAGATTACGATTCTGGCGAATTTAATCGTGATTTGTGAGGACTTTAGTATAAAGGGTTTACAAAACAACAATATTTTGGAGTAAAAGAGCAGAAATTCGCCCGACACATTCTGTGAGTTCTCTGCCACGAAACAGTTTTGGATTTAATGCATAACGTTTGAAAATTAATGGTCCTCCATGCATTTGTAATTAAAGAAAACATAGCTTAATTCAGGACATACTGTCCCTATATAGCCAGGTCAACATAAAGCTTTATGTGAGAACGGTGCAAAGTTAGTTAATCCTCTTTCACAATTGAAATAATATATGGCGTCCTCGCGGCGTAAAACCCCACCAAGATAGTTACACATAATGGACAGATATGAGTGATACAGTTTTCATGTCGACCATTTGATGCCAAATGCAATTCACTTGCATAGGTCTTCTATTACAAAGTCAATTTTGTCTCTGTCTTTTTCATAGGTGTGGGGTATCACTTGATACGCCAAAGTTTGGAAACTGGATCTCGTTGGACATTGCAGAGTCCATTAAAAATAGCCGTTACATGTAACATTCAGCAGCTAATATTATCATTAAATTTATCATTCTCGAAATAATATCTGCATGATCACCAAGATAGCCTGGTTTATATTGCGTTTAAAAAAACAAAGTACACTCCATACTGTTAATTTTAGTTTCGTAATAAACATGCCGGGTATATATCTTCAGTCCGATTGACAGCATATGTGTAAGGTGCAGTTACATGTCATGGTTTTTGTTGCATATGCGTGTCTTCCAAATGACTATAACAGAGTAGTAGTATGAATACGAAATGACCGGTAGATAAATGCGCTGCGGTATAGTTTCGCTATGTTGTACGCCTGTATGGTTTTCAAACATACCATTAAAATGTTAAGGGATGGACAAAGTATTGTATTGTTGTTAAGAGGATGGTATTCTTGGCCTCTGTTATAATATTATGTCTCTTGCGTGCAGACTTTGTGTGCAGATGTCGTGTGCCATCTCTTCACGGACGCGAACTATTGTCTCCTTTCTCTCCTAATGTAATTACGCTGTCAAATAGCTTAACTTTCCACTCGCTGGGCATCTCGCTTCCTGTTCTGTTTCGTTATCAAGGAAAATATTTCCCAAGGGCTGAGAACAAACCATATAAAAATACGCAGTTAGAAGAAAAGAATGGGGCATTTTTTTTCAGAGTTCTGTCGCGAATTGGCCAGAAAAGATTTCAGAAGGTCCGCGGATGGGTTCGCAAAAAATCAACACTGTTCGCGAAAGTCAGGATGTGCACGGTGTCTCCAATCAAATAACGCGACGACCTGCCGTTCGCATGCATCTTTGATAACCCCGTTAAATAATTTCGTGCATATTTTCATCAAACTCTTCAAACAGACAAAGTCAATTTGTTTTAGATCTGATCCGTATGGAAGGGAAAGCAATACTTTCTGCAGAACGATTACATTTTCTGGTTTAGTTATGTCCTAATGAGGATCGCAGTCTGCATTAAGTTCTCCCATTAATGTAACCAACCATGCATATATAGTATTTAGGCTGCTCGTTTGAAAAAAAGTTTTTTCTTTTTTTTTCTTTTTTTTTAAATTTTGGCCGGTGGGTGATTAAAGAACTTCCTGTTGCGCTGGTGCTCTGATAGCTAAGGGGCAACATGAAGCTGATGTGTGGGGATGTCTTTTCTCTGTCGTTGTCATTGGTGGTGTCGTCATTGGTGTCTAAGGTGGTTTCCTTCGTTCATTGGGCTGCTTGTATCCATAATAGAGTAAACCCTCAATAGGACAAAAATATTGTATAGCTCATATCGTGCATATATATGCATACAGATTGTTATTTTGACTTCAATAGAAAAGCTACATTCGTTGACTAAATCATAGAGATAATTCCAATGTGAAATAAGAAAGACACATTGTAACGTCTTTGGCCTTATACAATTTCAACCCAATTTCGTTAATTTTGAAGATTATGTTTTTGCTTTTATTAGCTAAAAAGTGGTTTTATTGTCTAATTCTAGTCCTGTTTGAGTTATACGTTGAAGTTTATGGATTAGTCAATGTTCAGTCTTGAAGTGGTATCATCCGGGTATTTTCTGTCAGTGCTAAATAACAGATCAAACGTTTCAACCAAAGATCTAACAGCTTGCGAATTGTTATTTGTGAAAAACATCCGCTTTAACACAAGAACAAATTCAATCTGTCAAAGAAATGCTTCTAAAGAAATGAAATTGTCCTTGGACTGACAAGTGTCCGTGGTGTATCCTTTGAACGCCCATCCCCTGTAGGCCACTGGGATGAACTCTTACCCAACACTGGCGGATTGATTCGTTAGAAATTTGTCTGTCTTAATAGAAAATTAGAGATTTTCCTACTCCGCTGTATTAGTCATCGGCGTCACGTCACAAAATCTAGTCTCTTCCTTTTATTACAAGTTTTTGTTTTCCTTATTTTGCCTTTAAAATTTCGATCCTTTTGCTTGAGTCGCTTTTCCTGGCAATGCTTTTCCTGGCAGTCCTTTGTTCTCGTCCCTAATGGTTTGTTATTATCGCCCGAGGCAACGAAAGAAACGTCCAAAATCTGGCGGATGTCCCTCAGTGGCCATGTCGATTGAAGTCACTCTTCCATGGAGGCTTTCTGTCCAGCTGTCTGAATAAGGATAATAAGTGAGATCTGTTGAAATTCAGTTTACTGTCTGCCTGTGTTTGTTTAAAGGATTTGAATATTAACATCTCGGTTCAAACGACATCTTAAAGAAACATCAATAAAACATTGGGATGGGTTTTAAACAATTAAATCTAATATTTCCATGTGTATGTTTATTGTAGAAATTGTTTCAAGGGACTTTTCGGTAGAGTAAGTGCTTAAAATGACCGAGAACATAAATAAATAGTGTATGGTTGTTAAAAACATACAAAGTGTGAGATATAGGAAAGTATAGCGTTCACAGTGCTAAGATAACGCTGCTTTAATTAAAGCTTTCATGTATGGATGTTATTTATCAGAAATTTGTCAACAAATTGTCAATTCTATTTTTTTTTCTTTTTCTAGCTGGATCTTTTCTAGATGTGACATTTGTACCATAAAAATGGCAAATTGTTAACATCTAGTCGATTTATCTTAAGAGAAGAAAGGTGACCTTGTCACTGTGAAGTCCTTAGCGTAATCCAATGTTGGTTTCGACAGTTATTCTTACAGAAGAGGTTCTTTACAGCTTTCTTCTGTCGCCCTATCTCTTTACCGCATCCGCTAAGGGTTCCCGGTTAACATACCGAATCCACTTGTATGTCATTAAGGTAACCATATCAAAGCCTGGTCGCGGAAGAAACATACGTGGAGATTCGAAGAGGTTCAGTTTTATGGCTGCTCGGAGTGGTTTATAGCCACTTAACGGGCACCGTGTGTACAGCGTACTGATAGCAAATGTACGTCTTCGTTGTATAAAAGTCAACCACTCCGTAAATTGAAGGACGGAGTGTCGATCTATGAGTGGATTGCGCATGGTTTTGTTGGCTAATTTCCTATTGTTTGAAACAGGTGCAAAATTCTACGGTTTTCTTTAGACAATTAAGGTTGTTGATGGCCATCTAATTATAGAATCCCTTTAATACAGACACGAGTTTCCAATAAATGTGTGGTCTATTTAAAGGTTTCATCTTGTTCAGGTACGAAAGTGAAAATAGTCTGGTCTATCTGAATGAGAGTGGTATACGATGGCTTTCGTCTCTTAAAAGAATAGGCAACGTTTTTTACCGTTGAGTATAGCTACAATGGTGGTTTTCGTCTGATTAGGAAAATCTGTACATTAACTTTGAAACGACTCGTAAAGCTGCGTAATCGGCATTCAACTATACGACGTTTACTAGATAGCTTTCCATATTGATTGTCTACATCGTCTTCGGCCGAATTTTAACCAATGGCAGCTCTTTAGAAAATGTGAATGAATTCTACTTCCGGTGTGACATCACGTAACCTCAATCCATTTCGCAGACCTACATTATTTATAGGATTCATGCACTCCTATTGAAATACACATTTTCGCCTCCTCGGGTTAGAGAGGTTTGACACCAGTTGACACTGATTGTTTCTGCTCAATGAAAATGTGGGACACATCATCTGTTTTTTATTGTATACCTTTGACTCTATGTTATAAACTTATAGTCCATTAATGGAAAGAAAGTATGCTGATATGTTTATTTCTTGGCCACACTCTTGTCGATACTGGCATGGGTTAATCACATTAAGGTGCACTATTGGCTTAATTATCATTTATTCTAACTAAAACATTAGTTTACGTGGCGTTAAAGTAACACGTAACGTTGGCTGACTGCCTGTACATGACAATTAACGCGAGAAAGTGCGCGAAAAGCCAATCGTGCACCTTACTCGTTAATCAACAGCTTTCTCTTCAATTAAACATATTAGATGAGCAGTGAGAGTTTCTATCTCAATTTGTACATCTTACTTAACGTGATAAATCTGACTAAAACTGGGTGGGTATTAAGTTGTATCCTACGCGGTACTATAGGTCCATGTACATATAAAGTGTAACATGATTCAATATATGTACGCAATTCGGGTTTGAGCTACATGTTTAATTGGGTAATAAATAGTGATTATACACTTACATATTGCCGTATACATTCTTGGTTCATCGTATCTGGACGTTCCGGAATCTAAGAAGGCGCATGCATTTATGTCTGTATTTATTAAAAAACATTCTAATAAATCTCTCTCAGCTTGTAAAACTAATAGCAAGATTCGACAAAAGAAAGCCCTCCAATGTTCAAAGGCAGTTTGTTCTAGTGTGATTTTGGGAGGGCTGAGTCTGTGAAATAACGCTTGATACTTGTGTCATTTCTAACCTGTCGATTGTCGGTGGTCACGGTTTGTATAGTCTCTGATTTGAAGAGGTTTTGTCTGTGACCAGCCGTGCAATACCGTTTGGAAAGAGCACCATACGCCCAGCTGGCCCACCGTATACAAAATGACCCTTGTAAGTCGATGATGCGAGTGGACAGCTGACGCCACGTGCAATAGGAAATCAACAGCTGAGGCAGACTAACTAAGTTATTCGAGACTGTGTACACTTTGCTGTGAACTTGATATATGATGTACTCGGATTTTTCGTGTAAACTAACTATATACTGTATATATAACTGTGTGATTGCGGTATCGACATTTGACACCAAAAATTAATATTGTTTATTCTGTGAAGGATGTTTTTTTCTTCTTCAAGCACCCTCACTTCAAGAAGAACACACGTGTTCTGTTCAGTAATTCGAAAGTAGGGCAGACATGTTTAAGTTAGTGCTGTTTTAACTGAAGCGTAGTCCCAGCAAAATTTGCATCACCTAAATTACAATATCTGTGTCGATGCACTTTATATTAATATTCCCCTTTTATTCTTTTTTTCCCCAATAAATAGTATTAATAATGGAAACATGTGAATATAGTCTGCGTTATGGCACGCTGAAGAAATGTTTCACACAAATGTCATTCGTTTAAATGCGTTTTGTTTTTGTTTCGCAGACATATTATGATTTCTTGATATAATATTTATGTATAAAATAAGGGCGACCTTGTCTATTTAATAAAAGGACGTACTGTTAAAATCTTGACTATAACGTATATAATTATTGTAGGACCGTTAGGTGGGATTTAAATTGCAAGTTCATCTGTCGCCTAACGTTTTTCAGCTCTTTCTAATACGATTGCTTTTCAATTTGATAATTTAATAATAATATAGCGATGAAATAAGCCTTAGAAGAAAATAAAGCCAGAGAGGACTTACTCCATTAAGGATATATACATGTCATCTAGCAAGTTTCCATGGCATACACTTTCCGAGGTACTAAAGTATTGCGACTTTGCCACCGGCTAGAAACGATTACTCGTTAGCCCCCAAATTAAACGCTATTGTACTTGCTAAAGCAGGATGTCTGGTCTGTAGAAATGTTATTATTTACATGTCTTGTCTATTGTTGTCAGTTTAGAAAAACCTTGTCATTTGTATGACGGTGACACTTGTGATTGAAATCACTGAGAATGTATAACCTCAGCTCTGGAATGGAAAAAATAATTTCGCGTTCGGTGCATGATGTTACTTTCTTGTCACTATAATCAGTATTGTATAATGGATCTAAAAGAAAACCTCTCAATTATTTGTTTTTTTAAATTTAATATTCTATACATGATTAAAAAATACACACATCTTTCGCGTTGTACAACCTTTTAGTTGTTTGATTAAAGGGCATTGTAGGGCAGAAGCCAAGATCATAGCAAAGTAAATAAATTTAATGAGTTTTATTTTCAACTTTGGTATGCATTTTTCTTGATGTCCCTGCATTCTTAGTATGACCCTGGAATGTAAATAGCTAATTTTGTTCCCCTTCATGGCTCGCCTGTATAATGCGGTAGGTACGGTATATATGTAGCAGTTTTATACCGTGTTTCCACACAGCCCTTTGTTAATGACATAATTGTGATTGTTCTATGGGTCAAATCCATTGACCCGAACAAATACCTGACCAAGTAATCGTGATACCTGAAACAATCCGCGATTTATTCTCATCATCGCTATTACGTGAGGTGAATATAACTCGCGGAAAGTCAATTAACTTACGGCCAGTCCACCTGATAATATTATGAATCCAAAAGGTTTAAAACTAAATCGCTTAAATACCACTTGATACCTGACAATACGATAAGTTAATAAAAAAGAAGCAAATATATATATTCCAGGCTTTGAAAAGACTTTTTTTTTTAAAAATATTTGTTTGTGTCGACATTTTACCTTGCAAGCACCTGTCGTTAGATTTGGTAAATATAGAATTCCTTTGTGGACATCTTACAACAAGACAGCATTAGTCATTAACAACCCACGGAGTTGCTTATTCAAGGTGTCATTTCACTTGATCGTTTGTTAGTGTTATGACTTACACTTTCCCTTGACATGTATTTCCCGTGTCTCTGCTGTTGTGGTTGTTTGCGTAGGTCTGTTTTTGTTTCGTCTTATCTCTTGTCCACTTAAAAAAAGTCAATTGCACACAGAGAAAGGCCCGGGGCTGTATACCTAACAGTTCAATGGCTTTAATTTGGGAAGGGCTTGGAGTCGCCGCGTGTCAACAGCAATCTGCATTCCCAATTCACGAATCACCGAAAACAGACAAGTTCGATTAAAACATTCCACCTGTATTGTTGTTGTTGTTTCCACCATCCGTATAATCTACCATGCTTTCTCCATTGTGTTCTGGCCACTCCTCCACATTTCATAAGCCACCATGCATACAAGAACAAAATTCTTTACTTTTCAATATTTACTTTAAACACGGTAAGAAACATTTGCTTTCAGAAGGAATTTCCCTTAATAAATACCATAGAAAAACATCCCAAACTGTAAGCTCTATATAGAACTTGCCCCCACCCCTTCCCCCCTCTCTCTCTCAAATTCCATATATGCATATTTGTCATTGGATCCAACAACTTTGGAACACTTAACAAACAATACATTAACATTTTTTTAATTGAAAACAAACAATGCAAATCTATGTTGTGTTATATATCTATAAAGTTTTATGGATTTTTTAACTTCTTTTTTCTGACAATTTTGTTTATGTACAAATTTCTGTTTATTTCGCAAGTGTATATACCCGTTAATTTGGCGGTGTTCGATTGTTCAGTCTCGTGAGACTGCTTACACGTGACGAACAGGTGCTCGTGCATATTAAATCAGAATAAATTTATCAATTACTGAGAAACTTGGGAATAACAAATAACGGTCTCGTATTATGCAACATGTTGTTTACTCAATGCCCAAAGTTTTCTGACAGAGTATATATGTATTAAGGTAATAACAAAGAAAGCGTTAATTCACCGAAAATAGGACTGGCAATGACTGGATAAAGGATAGATTAGGTCCCCGAGAGAATTCCTTATAGCCGAATAAACAAAACATGTTCTAATACATATAGTTTATGAAATAACTGCATACAACATAGTCTCGTTAATGGAATATATTGAAAATACTGTGTTCTGAATATATATGGCTTCAAATGTCTTCATAGAATGGGTAGAACATTTCAAATAGTTGTCAACGTCATCTGGACTGAGGTTGAAACCATGACTTTATATGAGGTAATTACCATCCATAAGAAAAAACATATTAATATCGCCCTAAACTTATGAATGCCACCAAAATCCGATTGAGAAAATATATATGATATATACCTCAGTCCTGAGTCCTCAGATAGACCTGTGTAATATAAGTAGCTATATGTAAAACAGAGTCCGACCTGAACTCAAATTCCAATGGAGGCAAGCAAAATTGTCTTTCTGTACAGTAAAATATGTGTAAAATAATCCACATGAAGGTCTTCACAGTTGTGTCTAACGAATGAACATGTATGATATAAACGTTTAAATTACGGGAAATGGACTACTACCAATAATATATATCTTTTATTAACTTGTACAAAACCTCTTTTTAATGATTTTTTTTCTCGCCAAATCATTAACAAGCTGTGTGAACATAAATAAATGGAAACTTGTCTGTTCTTAACCAATAAACCAATTCTCATATATGTAAATAAAAGTTTCAAGCCATTTTTTCAAAATCTTCTTTTGATATAATTTTTGTTAATACATATAATACATTTTCTTTTACATCATATTGTTTTTTATTAATCTCAAACAATAACATTATATAACTTCCATCGAGTGATGTTTTGAGGACAGGTGAAAACATATATTTTAGAAAGTAATCCCTATGTTAAAAGGCTCTGTGGGATGTAAGTTAAAGCTGGAAGAACTAACCCCAGCAAGCCACACCCCGTGGGGCTGAGTTTTCCTTTATGCCTATTCTGTTAAGTTGAGTTCTCTTCAACATTTCAATCATGCTTTGTGATCTATATTGCACTTAACTATATCCAATGCTGGAGTAATATTTTGCTTTCCTTTGTTGAAATAATAGAAAAGTGGGCGTGGCGCATCCTCCCCTCAGTCCCGTACCTGTGATAACAGTTTTTTTTGTAATTACCACGAAGATACATCATTGTGCAATGGAATGTATAGCGAGTATTGTTCATATATCAAATACATCCCGACTGGGCGAGGAAAGAAACAAACCAGACATGACGTTCTACTTATGTGATATATTGTAGCTATAAATCATCGGAAGAAAAAAAATCCAATTATATAATCAAGACTTGTGTATTGAAATAGATGTATAATACAAATGGTGTATTCATTTCCAGTTATGTGGAGAGGCATGTGGCATATGTTTCATCATACAGAGTGCTTGTTTTATTGGTTGGTGTTTAATGACGTACTCATGGGCATGTTTCATTTATGCGCTAACTTCGCATTAACTGTTCTAGTGGAAGAACTGTGAAGAAACCCGGTAAAAACCACCAACAATCTATAAGCAGTGAGTTTAACCATGGAACTATAAAGAGCTTTTTACATGTCCATGGTTTAACTCTTCACTGGTCGTATAATACGTTAAAAATGACGCAATTGGTAAATTTGCGCTAGATGTTTCGGGACTAAAACGTGTCAATATGCATACACGTATATACTTAACACCTTTATAGTATAGGTTAATTGAGAATAATAACCAAATTAACACTTGTATTCAATGCTTCTATCTTCATTTTATAATTTTGATAATATGCAAACCTACCAATGTATGCTGTAACCATTATTTTATGTTTGCTATCAAATTCATCATATTGTGATATTGAATATGTCTCCGTAATCAACCACGTATGTAGATTGCTTTGACAGAACAAGCTTTTTGTATTACTTGTGTCGTAGCTCGAGTTGAATGGGAGTCTAGCACGCGATGTAGTCGTTATTTGCTGTGAAAAACGGTATAAAGTTGGTTATTTCTGAGCCGTTTGGAACAGAACATATTGGCGTGGATTTTGACGGCTCGATCTATTGCCATAAAACTCCATTTACAAGATGGAACGTGCAGGCTTTAATCTGGTGTCAGTAATTTACGTAACCCAAGCTCATAACGGAGTATGATTATTGTTAGGCTAAAGCCCCTGTTGTTTACTACACAATGAATTGATTAATGTAGGCTAAGAATTTATTACACTAAACAATTGTCCAGATAATCCAGTGTATGAATACACAATTGTTCCCCTATTATTCTAATAAAATGGTTTTACAGGAATTCTGAGGTTTAACTAAATTGGTTTATATTTACAACTAAAACAGATTCCTTTATAGTCGTATACAAATATGATACTAAACGGACTGTCGGCAATGTACACACAACGCTTTGCATATCATATTCATGCATATACAGAAACATCTCGTAAATGTATATAAATAACACGATTGCATAATTCATATATAATGCAAAAAAATAGTAATATTTATATTACTTTTACTAACTAATTTATTGTTTTTCGTTTTATACACTTACCATCTTCCTTTGTTATTGTGCTACATGCAAACCTGATAAACTAATGAATTTATTTGAACTAATAGCATTCGATGATAATTAAAATCACATCAGGGTCATCTTGTCATATATTGTTCTTCCTAATTTATTATGATTTTTTTATTTGGGGGGGGGGGGGGGGGGGGGGGG
>JAQQZZ010000001.1:1614674-1641709 GCA_030265115.1 Mopalia vespertina
CCCCCCCCGCCCCCCCCCCCCCCCCCCCCCACAGATGAAATCATTATCTTGTCGATAATTTTTTATTATTATAGGCGTACCTGTTCCAAAAATAATTTCAAAGTATGAATGCCGTATACTTGTAGAAGTGTCCGACTTATTGACTTGAACGTAAATATATAAATAAGTGTGACCAAGTTTAGCAAGTGATCTACATAAACATATCGGAAAACCTTTGAAGTGGCTGTATGGTCATCCGCGGATATATGCAGGACAGATTTTTCTTGATTTTTTTTCCTTCTTCTTTTTGTCTATTAACCTTTGACGTTACATTTAAACTGTATCAATCAATTGCAATGATCTATAGGGAATCGTCGTCATCCACAACTGGATGTTTTCAAGGCGAATGGGTTCATTTTAATTGTCAATATTAGATTAACGTGGAGTTGACACATTAAGCTGTAATTTAGACGTGTGGCATGTGAGAGATTTCACGAAGTTAGAACATACCTTAATTACCCACCTGGGACAGGTGTAAATTTTATTTACACGCGTAAGGGGCATCGAGTGAAAATATTGGTTTAATATCACATTTAAGTTCTACAATATCACAATTCATTTGCACATTCTATATAGATATATTTGTACTCATTGTATGGTCTATGAGTGTTTATATACATATGTGATGTTTAATTTATGGATGCAATGCAAACGATATGCATAGTTTGACTGTGCACAGAATCTAATTAGATTAGATGGTTTGTCCTAAGTTTGGCCCGCGGCAATGACCTGGCAGGTGCCCGCTATACTAGTAAGATAGGGCTGGTCGAATAGTTCACGTTTCCGATACTGACAAGTGAAGACGACACTAAGAACCTAAAGGGTATCCTCCCAAGCCTTTGTGCTTTCCTGTCCGCCGTAGATTTGGACCCCAGGGGAGTTTTCTTATGTGGAGTAAACCTCAAACCTCTGACTTTGCCCCCCACGGTACCCTCTCTTACTCCGAGGCAAGTCGTGCATGGCCGGCGCTGATTGGTTGCTTGACTCATGTTGTTCGTCTCCAGTCTATTCATGGCTTCAGAATTGATCGTGTGTTTGTAGCAGTGAAGGCAGCTCAGAGTACGGTGAAAAGCCAGTCAGTGAGCTGGGGAGAGAGAGCCATCAGTCAGGCAGACCATAGACACTGCCCGAAGACACGCGGCCTTACATTTGCTTGTACCTTTATCAGTCTACAGTACATCTTAATGACCAACACTAATTGGAACCATTGACTAGCTCATTCGAGGAGAATGTGGACATAGATTTTGATAACTTTTTACTGCATGAGGAAAGTTTTACATCACTTGGATAATAGTTTTGTTAGAAGCAAATTTGTGGACTCGGCTGCAGGTGACTGGCCTCTTTACAGTGTTTTGAGATGATACATTCACACGGTTCAGTCAGTATATATGGTCACACGGTATGAATGAAGAATTTCACATCTCATTCAGCGGATAATATTGAGGATTCTTAAAGTATCAAAATTATGTGTTTGTGTTCGACTATGCATAGATGCTTAGTAAGAATGCCTTGGTTACTACAATACATATTTTTATTATTACCGTTGGCTATGTCAATGGTAGCTGTAGTAGACAGTGGAAAGCGCTTACCTGCCGTACATTGGAATTCCTCTAACCCTATGTAAGTAACTGAATTTATTTTGTTTCTCTACCTTCATGTTGATACATACATAAATTTTTTTCACAGATTGCATGAGTTCCAAAGTCTTTAGTGCAAATCAAACAAACGAGTCCACTATTTGCACAAGTGTAGTTCACGCATTGCGTGACTGAAACATGTTTGTTTTACAATTTATATACGAAATGGCATGGAAATTTGATTTGTTAAAGATAACATGTCATTGAGTATTTTTTAAAAAGTTTTATTGACATAATAAAAAACTGACGTCGTATTTGACAACTAGTTATGATGTTGTGACAAACATTCGTATAAATATTGTTAATTTTCCAATGACAGGCTCTAGACATCTGTCCGTGTATAGGTGATAGACATGTCTATATATGTCACACATTATACGCAATGTCAAATTTTACCTTCACCGATTCCTAAATTTACAAGGCTAAAATATACGTGTAACATTTTAGATAAAATCTTATAAATTTTAATATGTCGCTTTAATATCCGGTAACGGTATAAATGACTGTTTTGTTTGCCAAGGTATTCAAATACTTCGTACCTGACGTAAACTTGAAAATTTCTCCCGTCTATAAAAAGCGCAAAAAACAAAAGTAGAAGAGCTCACGCTGTCCGTTTCCGTAGGATTGACAGACTCCTGTGGTGCAATTCTTTACTCAATGTTTGTATTTGTTTAAATTTGAAGACACCTCACACCAGTGAACACCATGGTACCAGTCAAAAAGCCAGACAATAAAACTTGCAAAAATTCTACCCGTGTCCAGCACCTACAATCCGAAAATTAAAAGGAGAATTCACTACCATTGTTAATGTTCTTTATCACATTTTACTCTGATCCTATCAATATTTTTTCGTCCATGATTTTTGTTCTAGTTCTTTTTATGTGTTAGTTTATGTACCATGAGACGCTTGGCAATTTGGTTATTTTTGCCTCTTACTTTGTGTACGATCTCTTATCTTGTTATTTGACATGTGAACACACTGTAAAGCCTATCATTGAATTGACCAGGGCCAGCGTCCACTTGAATACATTCCTTATCAACTACATCTTCAAACTCTTCACTGGAACATGAAATAAAAGGCTTTGAAGTTTTGTCCTTTCTCCAGTCCAGTCTTCCTAAATCAGATAATTTTAATTACAGTGGTATCTGCCTATTGTCTGTACCTGATAATAATACAGGTTGTCACATGTCTGACAAATGGACAGATGTGTTAGCATTTTGCTTTATAAAACTTTTTTAAAATTTCCATTAGCTAGTGTTGAATTTATGAGAGTGTCCATTCAAAACTTTGTGTTTATATGATTGACTTTAACATTTCAAGCATTTTTAGAAAATTAATTTAACTAGAATTGTAAAAGTGTCTATATTTGCTGTGGTAATAACTATTTTAACATGGTGGTTTTAACCTGGCCAAAGCCACTCTGCACCGGAGTGCAGAATGTAGCCTATCGGGTCGCCTTTCCTGTCTTGCCCTCTTCAAATAACCAGGCAGAGTTTAGTTCGTTTCGCTTTTCCGTTTCCCCATTCTAGAATAGACATATACAAAATTATTGCTATATTTGACAAACTTCTTGCAGAGTTGTGCATACCTTAGGTTGATCTAGATATTGGATATATAGAGAGTTATGTAGAACATAGTTGATGCAGCGTTTTGACAAACACACATTGCTAACACGGCACAAACTTCAACTTTACGCTATAAAAACAGGGCACTATTTTTTTTAGGTTAAGATATTTAAAGATATAAAAACGTGAACATGTTTCTACTTGTAATATGCATCCTGAGGTCGGTCTTAACAGAGCATTTAAACAAATTCTGGATGTATCCTAAATATTTCTCCAATTTTATTAAAAAAAGTTTTATCTTTTATATTAATACATGTGCATATTTTTTCATATCTTTTCTCATTCAAAATGAATTACGCATGGATTGTGCCGATATTATCTTTTGACAAAAGTTTAATTTACCAAATAATTTCATGAAAGCATTTTATTGCCAAAATCTAGACACAATATTATAATGCTTGAGTTCCACTGATCAGTTTCCTATATTACACAAGTAGTGTAACCCTAAAAAAATTCACTCATTTTTTACCTCATATATTTCGGCGCTTTATTTGCTATCATTAGCAAAATAAAATCCATATATAACTGTAATATGAAAAAAAGAAATAGCTCGGTGCCTCCCAGTTTTTTGTTTTAACTTTCCTAATTTTTTCTGCAGTCGGAAAAGTCATGATCATTGTAAAACCACAATAGATAATCATGTAGACAGTAGAGTGGTGACGAAAACAACCTTAAAATGGGGCAGAAATATTTGTCTGTCTGTAAGTTTCTCACGTTTGCATGGTGTCCCGAAACCACTGAATTCCAGCAAGAAATACCTGCCCTCTTAAAGTAGCTGTGTTTTTACTTTTCGGACCTTCAATTTGTGCCAGAGCTGTGGAATAGAGCAGATGTTTTGTTTACTTTTTGTGACTTTGAGGAGTCCCCTCCCAACTTCTCTTGAATATTTTCTGAATGTTTTTCTCGCTTTGTTTAGAATTTGGCTATCTGATATTCAAAGAAAATTGGTTAGTTTGCATTGAGGGCTATTTGTGTTTGAGTTAAGGGAATTGATTTGTGCAGCGAGTTGACTGTCACTTTCCAGTTACTTTAGAGTGTAAGAATTTATACATTTCTGTGCACCTTTCATATGTTTGGCATAGAAATAACTGTACAGGTGGTTTGAAACAAAGACAAATAGATAAGGTTGGGCTTAAAGTCTAAGATGCTCAAAAGTTATGTGTTTAACTATCACTTGTGACCTTGGGTAGCTAAGAAATCACTAGGATATTTCTTAAAAATGAATCCATGTATCTTTGTAAAAGTCCAGTTGCCAAAATATATGGTTTTGGGGATTTACTTGTGCAGGGACAGATACATATATGTGTACGTGAAGCAGCCATATTGGCCTTCAACTTTGAAACTGTTTTTCCTCGAGTTTAAATCTCGAGACTTTGGCAGCTGTTCGTAATAAGCTTATTGCCGACTAGAAAAGCTCACAATATATTACACGCACAGGAAGTCTTGTTATATTTACCTGCTTTTCCTAGGCCTCATTTATTATCATTGTAGCTAGTAAAAACATATATTAAATTATTAAGAAAGTTACATTGAAAACGTTTGAAAAACAATGCATTTATACTGTCATGGTAGTTGATATTACGTATCATACTTTTTTTGGAAGTATTTGAAAATAGTCCCAAATGTTACCTGTTCAACAAAGAGTTATTGCTAGACATTTAAGGTGAAGATATAGTTGGTATTTTAAAGTTTTAATTAACTCACAATATTCAGTTTATTGCACAAGAGTCACTGTCCGACATGCATCAATGAACTTCGAAGTGACAATGCACTTCCTATTTGTAGTATCGATTAAAAATGTGATAATACTTCAGACATGTCATGTTTTTTTTATGAATAATGTAGAAGAGTTTTCTGTGCATTAATATTCGTTAGAGAGTTGAAAGTTTGAGTCTGAGAATGAATCACTATTTGTTTGTGTGGAGTAGTGCGTGTCAACATGGCGACTGATTTGAAGCTTTGACAGACAAATTTAACAAGGTATTAGTTTGAAATAGTTTTGTAAAGAGACTAATCTAAAATCTTTAGCTCAGGGAATAGGTGAGCGGTCTGTATCATTGAGCTGGTATTTAAAATCTCTTCTAAGATGGAGCTTTAAAAACCACAAAAGAATCTTAAAGTAGCTCTCCGTTGACACTGGATTTCTGAAGTTTATTCTGACTAAACTCCAAACATGTTTTCCTTGAGGTGATAATGAACATTTTGCCGTACTCCCTTCGTTACTCCGTCTAAATGGCGGTGAGGGGGGCATGAGACCTCCTAAAGTTTACTTTGTGAGTCCGCCAGGGAATTTAAAAGTAAATTCCCAGATTAAAGCAACCTGGCCCCCCACCCTCCTTCCCATCGCATCAGTGGGACAAGGGAGGGTGACAGTCCTGCAGGGTCAGCTGACCAGTGTATGATAAACGCTTACAGCCTTCCATAAGCGCGGCAATGAAACCTAAATAAATATAGTGTGTAAATGACAAAGGTTGGAGATGGTTTATCCTGATAGGAAATACATTTGACAACATTACAGAGTACTCCTTAAAAAGAAAAATTAACTCTAAAATTTATAATTGATAAATTTGTTATTTAAATTTGTTTAACTTTCTTCTCATTTAGCAGTGGGTAAAAAAAATATATACTGTTTCTGTAGTATGAGATAAATTGCTAAACTTGTGGGAGGGGATTAGCTAGATTGTATGAGAAACAAGGCTTAAATTCCCTGGATATTCTAAAGAGAATGTCAGTTGGTCCTTTGTCAATATCTGCTGTCCAGTTTTAATTAACATCAATCTTTTGAACTGTCAATTATTCTCTTTTGTTTTTAAAGAAATGTTTGCTGTTGCATTGTTTTAATTTTTTGTTAAAATACTGACAATGTTTTTCGAGAATAAAGTTTATTTTGAAGAGATTCTGTTTTACCAGGGATGGGTTATACAAATATTTAACCCCGGCCAGTCACTTAAACAACTTCCTGTATGTTTTCTGTTTTTTTGTGATAGGAAATTCAAAAATCAATTCTGTTCACTTCTGACGGATATAAAAAAAACAACCGTACATGTTTAATCCCATTCTATATTAATAAAGATTAGCACTTTGTTTGCTACTGTAAATAAATTTTTCACACAATCCTGCACTTGAGGAATTAATTTTTTGAAGTGAATATATTTGATTATATTGAATATATCCTACTGAAAACTTGAATTGGTTTACAGATGTGTTTATTTAAGGGATTATACAGGGACCATAGATAAGTTTTGATCGGGATTTGATCTTGTTACTTTGCATAAATCTACCTTTGGAATTAAGTATTAGTTTAGGTAGACCTATATCTGTTAAACAAACTGAAAACTTATGTACAGATATTAAAGCTTATTTTTCTCTCCGAACCTAATGTGCTAATCTCAACCAGGTCTGTCCTGGGGTGGGGTGTTATAGAGTTCATGCTAATCTGATGAAACTATGAAATAGCATGAAGGATTAGCAGCTGGGTGATAACACTGTAGTTATTAGGTTTCATTCAAAGCTTTGAAGTTTTTGTTGAGTCTGAAATTGAAATAATTCTATGATTTGAATCCTATTCTCCGGGTGACATTTTTGTCCAGTATACAAAGACTTGGTCATGAACAGTAGGGATTTGAAGGGATTTAGTTTGACTGTGTTCTACAATGGGAGCTAATCGGTGAAAACAGCAGCGTTACTCGTCCCATCAATCTATAACACACGTCAAAGCTCCAATGTGCCATGTATAATTTATAGTCCAAGCAGCGTCCAGAATAAAGGGTGTGCAATGTTCTACAAGCACAACACCATTGGCTCTACATGGTTGCAAGATATCATTTAATTCCAGACAATAGTTGATCATGCCTGTCTGTGAGTTAGTTGGTTAAGTCAGTGTCGTGTTCAACAACAGTTCCATTTACACCTTCACAAATATCCCGAGAGACAAGTTTTAGTGTTAATAAAATATGATGTTTTGAACATACAATAAAGGTGAGACTGAGTTCCCCCTACCATAAAACAGCATATTTTACTTTTTTATCAAATTTATTATTATCTTACAGCTGTCATGTATAAATATGAACATGCTATTCCATTTTTTGCAATTTCTTTTAAATGAAAGGTTTTAATGGTTAATGGTCGAATTAACTGACCAAAATCAGTTCCGTTTTGTGCTGGGCTTAAAAGCCTCTCTCCAGTGTTGTGGTTCACCCATGTGGCTAGAAGCTCGGAGTTGTCTAGGTTCTATCAGCGTTGAATTTCCCTTCTCACTTTGTAAGACATGTGTTGGTACCGGTGACTGTTTGCACGTTCCCATTAAGATGGTGGGCTGTAGGAAATGTGCCCAGTAAGACATCTACCATATGGTGTTTTCTCTGATAACTATATTAATATACATAGGTAAAATTCCTGTCTTGCTGGGTGTGTTGGAGTTATAGTTGGAATGTCCTCCTTCAGTTAGACTAGTCATGTCTTCACTCAGTTCATTTGTTATGAGAGTAAGGTGTAAAGATGCTTTGTTTATTTTTTATCCCATTCAGATTTTACCTTATTATGGTTGGTTTATTTTGTATCATAACAACACTTTTGGAAATGCAGTCTTATGTACTAGTTATTATTATAAAACAAAGATAGAACGATATTTTCATATAAAATGTCCCTTCAGCTGTCTCACACAGCCATTGCTACAGACAAAGTAACACATTATAAGAAATTGTATCTTAATTACATAAACTTACAAAAGTCTCTCAAAGTCATTGTGACCTGCAAACCGTTTCATTTCTTTAGACTTATTTTACAGATGAGAAGTTTCTGTTCTGTAAATTTCCACTTTCCTGAAACAAAAATTACGATAAATAGAGGAATATAAAAATCAGCAAAATGCATTCAACAGTCACATGAGTTCTTTGTTTTGATTCTTTGTGGAAAATTTCAGGTGAACAAAAGAAGGCCCCACACACATCTGCGTGTTAATTTGATGAAGTATGGAAGCTTAGATAAGCATTCAGATTTTTTTCACAGTTCTAACTGACAAAAGAAGCTGTCCTTTCCAATCTGGTTAACACTAATATGATAACATTAGGCAATATATTCTTTGTTTAAACTAGGCGGACCTCCTTTCTGTAGAACAGCAAGATCCGAATAGATTAAGCAGATAGTCTTGAAAACACCTCACAAGTCGCTATATATACACTTCCTTAAAAAATGTTCTTTCAAAGTGATTAAGATGAAAAAGAACTGGACCCCAGGCCATATATTAGCCAAGCTTTTAAATGCTGATTTCTCAGCTTAGACCGATTAAGTGTAAAGCAGTTAATGTTTTTTTTTTTAAGCCGTGTTAAATCTGTCTGTAGCTCCTGGTCATTTTAGTACTCAGCCACTATTGTCTTAAAACCTATGTCTTTTGTCCATGTAAGTTCTTTCACCTGTCGGTAACATCAAAGTAGATCTACCTGTATGTAGATGAGCCACTGTGAAATTTACTATTCGCATAGACTCAAACACGATTTAAACTCTTTGATATCGAACAATTAAAACCACTAGAAGTTTCGGCGGCAAGAAAAAAAGGAAATTAATTGAATAGCTCTTTGTTCCAACGATGTGACTCAATTTATACTTATTAAATTAATTGTTATTTTTAGACTTTTCCTGGTTCTGTGATAGTTATGAG
The DNA here is from genome assembly GCA_030265115.1 of Mopalia vespertina. Taxonomy (NCBI): domain Eukaryota; kingdom Metazoa; phylum Mollusca; class Polyplacophora; order Chitonida; family Mopaliidae; genus Mopalia; species Mopalia vespertina. The sequence continues at coordinate 1,623,633 of JAQQZZ010000001.1, forward strand.
TTGTTATGACATGGTTTTTTCTCTCTAGTCTCTAGACGTACATAAAGCGTAAAAAGATTTCTGTTTACTTAATTAAAAAGGATAAGACTGCAAAAATTAAATACTTTATTTTCAAATTTTTTATTGGGTAGTATGTATACTCTCCTATTAATGTGATCATGCTCGTCAATTCTGTCTTGATAAGTTCTCATTTCGAGATTGATCTGTCGTTAACAACTAGTTCATCAGCATTCCGTGGTGTTTTTCTGCTCCTAAAACTTAATCACCTGTCAGAAACTATAGCGTTCTTTTCACTATATCTTTATGTTACAATATATATGTAAAATAGGCAGATGTCTTTTCTGGAGCAACTGTTCCCATTTGAATAAGAGAGCGATTTAATAGCATTGTATAACCTGCTCACAGGCATTATATATGCCTTCATAGTAAATGTATTATATTTATGTAGACCCGTGTTTGTTAAAAAAAGATATTATGGGTATCTGCCACTCTTAATAAGACCATCTTTTAAGACAATGATCATTCAAGCGGCTAGTTAATAAACAAAGTAGTCAACGTTAAAATGTGATGAAACTTGCTGTAAGATAATGTGCTGTGAAATGAATTATGATGTTATTTAAAGCCAGGCTCTCGAGGGATAGGAAAGCCCTAAGGTGTTAATTTATGTCAAGATCAGGACATATTACAGGTATAGAACGTATATTTCCCACACACAAGGCTACCTGGCTTTCCATTATAATGTCAATTAGGTAAAACACCTCTATTTTATCACTTTAAAAAAAATTCAAGTTCAATTTTAACCCTAATTTTTTTTAATGAATTTTTGAGAGAATATGTTCCTTTCATTACACTATCAGAAGGTTTGTCATATTGTGAATCAGAAGGTACAGTATTTAAAATCAACCTATCTGTTGTTTATTATTTTCCTTGATTGAGTAAAAAAACAAACAAAATATTTCTAAGAAATACCTGAAATAACTATGAATGAGAAATGAGTAATCAGACCTATTGCTCAAGTGTCACGTCACTGAAATAGTCCGCACACTTGTTGTGGTGGGTCTTTTATACATAGTCAGTTAAAGGAGGACTAGGTGTGTTGTCATCTCTTTGTTATGTGAATTGACACGCTCAGGTATTCTGCCTTAACTGGTCACCAGCACGATAACAGGGGCTAAACGAGGCTGATGCTACCTGTTAGTGCTGTCCAATGTTACAGACTTGACCTGGGGACGACACGGCCATGTAGGACCCACTCTCCGACAACCAGTCTCTTATTTCTGTGCAAATCTAAGCAATGAGGCCTTTGTAGAACTAGGTCCGAGCGTCTTTGTGCGTGACGACATGCTGTTTGGCCAGACAATGATGAGTTTAACTGGAGCAGATTACCAGAAGTTATTTCCAATTCACGTCTGTCTTTGGACATTTCAACACATTTGAATGTTTTAAACCAGAACAAATATATATTTTTAGGTTCTGTGGAATTTCAGAAAGAGTTACGTTCATTAAATATGTCCTTAGTAAATGGATCCAAGAATGGTGGGATGTAACATCATTACTTCAACACCGTAAACAGATTATCACAACTCGTGCACAAAAAAATAATAACAAACATTTTGTATTCTCAAGAAAACTAAATTTGTGATAAATTTATTTATTATGTCAATGTTAACATTCAAAACATTAACATTACTGTTAATCACAGGTCATCCATTTTCACATGATTTTGTGAAACCGAAAACTTTCACGGACAGAATATATACTTTAAAATAAAATAAATGCAACTCCGAATATTGAAGTCATTTTTCTGTATTCTTTGTTTCGGCGTCTCTATGTAGCCATCAGCAGGAATATGTACGGCATGAAAGTTTTTTTATCTCTCCAATAAATCCTAATATTCATACGTCCTCCCAAGTTTCCCTAGCTTTAATTAGCTTAGGTAAAGGTATAATAAGACTGTTTGGGAGGTCTCTTTCTCAAACACTTACAACGTCCACTCAGTTTATCAAACTTTGTACATAACCTACTCCCAGACAAAACCAGCTGAAAGCTTTTATACCTGTTACACGAATTTCCAATTTGTTTTCTCATTGGAGATTCGCTAACTTTCTCTTCGCTAATGTAAAACAAATAGATTGTCAAAGACCTTATTTTTCATTGGTCTTTTATACCTTCTGAAAAATCAATATGACAAGGCTCGGAGAAGACTTTACCGATCGCTTACGTGACTGAAAACATCGTAGACAAAGCAACATTGTTGGGTGAATCTGTATGAAGGGGGATGGGCCATGCCACGATCGAATCTAGCCCATCGTCTAAAACTGTGCATAGAACATGGCCGGGACAAGATACACTCTATGCAGACATTCATGGGCATGGTTGGCAGGGATTCTACAATGAATGCATTTTACACGTGGCATTGATAAGCATTTGCCTTTTTTCCTGTTGGACGGAGAACAGTTTATTCTGTGAGTGAAAGGAATTTAGAGCCAATATAAGACCAGCCTCTTTTTATGGCTGAATTTCATCTCTTATCCAATGTCAACAATGAAATGCAGCCAGGAACACAATTAAACAAGAGCTTACGCGGGAACTATTTTAATAGAGGAATGAAATTGTCGGCAATGGTTATTGCAAGGCGCTCCCTGTTGTAAAGATCAATACGCAGAACCCTTTTTTTTTCTATTGGAGGAAACGTGTTAGTCTTTGATCTTTTGCGAGTCTAGAAGCAAATCTCCTCGAGTTGCCTAACTAATGTAAATCATGGAAGTGATTCTGATGTGTTAGAGTGGTTTCAAAGAGAAAACGTGTAAGGTGCTAAATGGAGAGGAGATGGTGTCAAATAAAATTTCGTCAGCAGCAATCGTTCAAATAGGGTGACATCACACAGTAAAAGGTCATTAAAACTCTTCACAAAGCAGGCATGGAATGGAACTACGATGTCTAATCCATTCTGCATGTCTCTTTAGTTTAAATACAGCCTCTGACGTAAAGAACAATATCTTACTGAAAGAAGGATTTATCACTGTTTGTTTTTTGTCTGTCTTCAAAGAAAACAATTAAATTAAAATACCAACACGACATTCTAACCCAGCTAACTCTCATCTAGCAATACCTTTCTTGTTAAGTAACACATTAAAATAGTCTGAATAAATTGTTCAGAAAAGTCAATGGCTTGCTCTGACTTGACACGTTATTGTTAATTAAGAAATTTAATCGAGTTTGTGTATCAAGGGCATATTTCCTCTAATTTGTAAAATCTCCTAATTATAGAGAGGAAGTGTGAAAAATTGTCAAGAATTATAACGTGATGAAGTTCCGTTACAAATTGATATACCATGTTCTTTATGACCTTTCTGTCAAACTTGCTACCCTTTTCTCAATCCATCTCATTCAAGGAAAATAATGTGATTCATTATTTAGTAAAAAATATATATATATTTTTGTATTGTCAGCTGTCATTGTTGGTGTTTTTTCTTCCAACAAACTGCATCTCTTGTTAGTTTTAGATTCAATGGGGCTTCTGATGTGTTTATCTCCCTTAGATTTTTCAGAGTCTTGACTTTGCCTCAGGTGTACCTATTCTCTTAACGAGTAGACTTACCTGACCAGGTGTCTAGTGATTGTTAAGAAAGGAGCTGTCAGAATATGTCTGATATTCACATTGATAAGCTCACACAAGAGTATGAAGATTCGACCAAGAGTTAGCCTGGCCGCAACCCTTTGTTCTTCATACCCTAAAGGGACATGATTAAGATGGACTGCTCGACTAGGATCACTTAAACATGAAATTAATACAGGCTAGAGTAAGTGATTTTCTTAAAGAGCAGGATTAAGGTCTTCAAAGGACTTCAAGATTTTTTTAGACAGAAAAATTTGACCTGTTTGACCACTTAAAATCATGATTCAAGAAATGCGAACAGGAACATAAAGTATATTAATACACAAAGCTAAATAGTAGCAGTATTGTCTTTTCTGGTAATACACTTTCAGACTGTTTGGAATTTTTATCTCATTATTTCATTAGGGTAGGTTTATTCAATTGACATTCCATTGCAATTTGGACACCAATGTTGTCGTTGACATTGATTTGTTAAAGTGCATGCCAAGTGTTGCTTCCTATTTTGTGTTGAAAATAAATTCTCTATTCATTAGTCTGAAAGTCTGTGTGCTGAGGTACATGTAAACATAATTCTGGACATCTTGACTATTTCTTTCTGTCAGTTTTTGTAAAGAGGCAATGGGGAGTGAAGCTTCAAGTATTGGGCCGGGTGTAAAACTGTTAACGCCACTAAGGAAATGTCCAGTCAACCAGAATGATTTCATTTCTTCTCTTACTCGGTTTAAATAGGATTAGGGATTACTGGCTAGTATTAACAATGTTTTGTCCAGATTTGTGCCCCAAAGGCTCTGAACCCTCATCCTGACCAATTGACAATGACTGACTAACTAAGAGGTCTTGTGGCCCTGGGGTGGAGAAAGCTGATCCTTCCAAACACTCCGAACAATACCATGCCCTTCTCCCTTCGGTCCATTGCCCTTTCTAGTAATATTGAGCTAGCCACTACTGTGACTAGTACTGTGTGTAATGGTGAACTTGAAATCCAAGGCCTACGTCTGTCTCTCTAGGTGATTGCCCACTCCATGCAATCTTTATTTTAATTGACATTTTCTTAAGAAACCTTTCTTGGCTAGGTTATTCCTTTGTGGCTGTTTTTATCAATGCACTAGCATCAATGTTTTCTTCATTTCGGGTGGGTTTTTTTCTGTATAGTCAGACAGGTGAAATATCTCTGAGCTGGCTCCCTTACTGCTATCAAAACATGGATATACTCTCTTTTACATACACTTTATACAAAGACACACTGCTCTTATTCCCCTATGAAGGATATATTGTTTCATCCGAATCAGACTTAGATACATTTTTAGGATGTGCTCTTTTACAAATCATATGGGATTCATGAACGTGCTTTATCCCCACACTAGAATCCATCTGATCTAAATCCGTCCGTGCTGTTCCGAATATGAAATAATTATTCGGATCCCTGTGGGTTTTGTCCGTTATGTTATCTCATATGTAGGAGTGGTAATCATTTAGTTATCTCACTCAGAAGTCTGTGAGATTTTAAACTGGCGCCAGACATACGCCAGGATTTGAAGAGCTTCACGGATGCTTTCCCCTCCAGAGAGTTGCAATAGGGTTTTTCCTTCTGATATTAGAAGGGTCAGGAATCTTATGGCTCGGCTATTACTAAAACACTTGTTCAATTTGGTATAACATGATTCATGATAAAAATAACCTGAAATAAAACCTTTATGAAACTACCGAAGAACTACCAACAAGGTAGGTTAATATAAAGAAACTTTATGAATTCAATTCAATTTCCCAACTCAATGAAGAGTAGATGGATGTACTAGCAAACTGAAAGTCTATCCAGACGTGGATAACAATATGCAGTTTTTGTAATTGCTCATTAGTCTGGTATATAGTTATAAGAGGGTTGGTGTACTCACCATTCATTTATAGACAGACAGACATAGAGAAATCATGCAAATATGTCATTGAGTAAGGATAATAAATCTATTGTCAACACCTAAAAAAGATATATGTTTAAATTAACATCTCCATAAATCGTCAGCTATTTTTGTGCCCCATGGATCATAATGAGATAATTTAGCAGACATAGAAAGTTCTGTGAAAACATGTTTATTTGGTTGATCTTTTCAGGAATTGTTTATTTATATATATATATAAAATCTGAAGGCTTTCTGAGTCTAATAAACAATGGAACATTAGATTATCTCAAAGATATTTAAATCTAGGTTTCATGAAATGATGGTTGATAACATTTGTTACTGATTCACACAATGTATAAATGAATGATACATCAGACACAAATGACTACAGATCTAGATTATGAAACATATGACAGCCGTGTAGAATGCATTATGCGTCGACAATTGTAATAATGGTGTCAAAATGGAAGATTTGAGTTCAGTTTAATTTGTTAACACATTCCCGAGATAAAATGGTTAGAAATGAATAACAATAAGTGTGGTGTACAAAAAAATTAATGCCAACCATGATAACGTGTGTTATGTAAGTCTAATTGTTAATTTATCTACATTTTTCTTAAGTTAATGTTACTAATGTACATATTAAGCAAGACTCGAGGGGACAGTACTGCTAGCCAGAGGCCATAGTTTGAATTCCAGTGTAGGAAAAATTTTATTTCTCTAAATTACTGAAAATGTACAGTATGAGGTGATTAGTAATAATATTCATTATACAGTAATTGGGTCATGCCAAAATGAATATTCATAACTGTGTTGGGAATAGAGTATTTTCCTTTTACCTGTCCAGTCTGCCTAAGATTGATGGGCAGTTTGCTCACCTGTGGTGTGTTTTATTGGTCCAGATAAATCAAATTTATCTTACTGTATCTTATATCTACATACCTAAACACCTGTGGCTAAATTACAAAATGGCCTTCCTAAGATGTAGTATATATATAGGTAAAACATATTGCATGTTAATATATGTAAAACACAGGTAAAAGAAAATTAAATTCAGCGATGCGCCTAATCTTTAGGTTCAGACTATCACGATTAAACCTCATTTCAATTAGGAGATTCAGGTATGCTTTATTGTATGGTCACTTAAATTTGGGAAAGGTGACATGTACAGAAAATGTCTGCAGGCCCATTTAAATTGAAGCCAAGTCTGGGGGAATTTGTGATGTAATTCCTTTTTAACTTTACAAGCACTCAAGAAAATTAACTTAAAGATAGTTACCCACATGTAAATGAGTACATGTACATTTAGATACATATATAATTTTAAAAAAAGGGCAAAAATATTAGTAGCTGCCAATTTAAAGTTTGCACACCTTGTGAGGGTGAAAGGTGAAAGGTATTGCACCGTGATATGGTCATGTGATAGGTTTGACTGTAAGAGTGTCTTTGTTCCCAAGCCAACTCACTCTGAGCTGGATTAAATATTGATTAAGAAATATTATTAAAGATGGAGTGGGTATTGCCTTGACCTTGATAGAGTTATGAAGGGGACAGATTATTCGCCGAACATGACAAAATACCTGCACACTGAATATAATCGGGCGACAGTGGCAGGGCCAGAATCAACACGAACACCAGAAAAGAATGGGTACCCGCCAAAACACAAAGCTTTTCTCAAGGTGTTAAACATAACATGTCTGCCAGAAGCCATCTACAAAAATGTCTTCTTTCAATAGTGTCGAAACAGGCAAAATATATGCTGCCAACTTTGGAAAATATGTCTTGTGATAGTATGTCCTTCAGCTAATACATTGTTTTCTATCAAATAAAAGAGTTTCAGGGCCTGTAAGAGTTTTGATTCAATAAAGCAGATTGTATTATGTGTTTGGAGAAGCCTCGTTCACAGTGTCTGCTGAATCTATGTAATTACTGGCAATGTATGTGTGAAACCGGTTAGCTTCTCTCAGTTCCTGCCTCTAGAAAGGAACGGTACCAAGGCAGTAATTGGTACTTGGGCGCTAACTATATTTGCTAAAGCCATGAGAGTCATTGAGGACTTGATTTTGCTGTAATGATCTTGGTGAGTGGAGGTAGAGACTCTGCTATGAGCTTTACACTCCCGGCACCCCTCTATTCAACTCGTCATGTCTTTGTGGAGCTCTTCCTGTCTGGTCATGGTGAAATCAGGGTATGGTTCTACAGTGTTTTCTGGGGATAAAGCGTGCTATATGAATGTGTTAGATGATGAGGGACGGATCAGGTGTGTCTATATGACCCGCTTATTGACCAGCTCTGAGTTAGAGATGGTTGTCAATGGGCTCTATTATTTCCTAACTCTAAGGTTATTGGGGGACTACATGGTGGTATTGACATAAGTGATGGTCCAACCAACTTCTGTAAGGTTTGTAATTGGGCAGGTGGGAAGTAGCCTCTATTATAGGGCTTATTCCGACAGGTTTTGTCAAGAAGGATGTTACCACCGAGTCATTGTTTGTCATCTCGCAGAAAAGATTTTTTTCCCTGGTAGTGGTCAGCGTCAACAACTTGGGGGAAAAGGGCACAGTGTTACTGGGTACAGAGGTGACCGTTAAAAGTAGGCTGTAAAGATTAATGCCTTAGCTCAGCACTGCTTGATCACACGTGCCAGCCCATGTTTAGAGTATCTTAAAAACAGGCCTAGTCTGGCAGCCATAGCAGTGGACACTGACTTAACGTATCCATGAGAATTAGTCTACAGGGAGTAAGAGATGACAGTTGCTGCAGCCCACACCTGGGGAATTGCTTATTGTGAATCCTGTAATCTTCAGTGGAATTTTAGGGCAAATGCCTCACCTAATTAAAGATAGGGCCAGAGTTATACCGACGACTGTGACCTTTATAATATTCGTGTTATGTGGGCTGTGTTAATTCCTCTTATAGTCTCCATCTCAGACTGGGCTAGAAAAACAAAATGATTATCACCAACTATCTTCAAGTAAACCCATTGTAAAACAATTAAATTTGCGGTAAAGCGGTTTTACATTTCTCTCCATTTATTATTTAGTTTTCCTGACATTTGAATTCAGGTGATGGGGTTTTAATTAAAAGCTCTTAAAAGATCACTCAATTATTTTATTATTTGTTTACAAATGGGATATTTCGGTCAGAAAAACGAAGGCAGATTAAGAAGTAGGTAGGAATGTTGTTCACCTGTTATATGTTATGGGTTGGTGATCACAGAGCTGAGCCACTGTTGGATATGACAGTGTCGTTCATGTCCCTAGGGGTATACACCCATATCCGTATAGACACAACGTTTCGTATACATTTGCCTTGCCTGCTCTGCACATGTTTGAAAGTTTTTGTCTGTATGTAGCGGCCGATCGGATCTCAAGGACTGAATAATGCATCTACGTGCTTAATTTTATCTGTCATCTTCACAAATATTTTCCCTCTAGCGTGTAACCTTAATTCAAGGGGTTGGATGAAAGTGTCGTGTCAAGTCAGGGGCGTAAGGGAGAAGTGTTCAATTGTTGCATGCCAACATACACAAAGGAAAGGAGAGAGAAAAAATAATAAGAAAGTGTACATGGTTTAAATACACGCAATGGTGGTGCAGCTAGTGCTATTTTGATACTGCCAGGTCAAGAACATATTTAAGTGTAGGCCATTTTAATAGATTTAGTTTCAGTTAAATATAATAAATTTTAAATTAATGATTGTAATTACAGCGATATTAGCTCCAATATTATCAACTAAAAATTGCTAGGATTGCAGAATAAAACTTTTTTTATTACAAGTTTTTTAAGTCCGTAATACAACTTCAAAGAATGATGTGTTTGAAGTCGGTTAAATTTAACCCATGAAGGTATTTAAATGAGACTGTTATACTGGAATGTGTGTATCTGTAGATCGGTTATCTGGTTTGGTTTACAATGGTGATGTGCGGTAGATAGTCCTTTATACAGTCCTGACCACTTACAGAGCCCCAGGCTAATTCCAGAACTCACAGGCTCAACACCTACTCCAAACATCAACCAGCTTTATTATGTAATAGAATACTGTCTTGTTCAACTCGAGTGTTAACTTCCTACCTCTTAGATCTGAAGATTCTAACTGAAGAGTCTCTCTACATCCATAACACACAATGCAAACCCTGAAGCAATTGTAAAGCCTAAAGTTATCCCCAGCAGCACCACCAACTTGTAAGTGAAATACTCATGGTGTAAAGAGCGCATAACTGTATTTAGTGCAATTTATGGCCTTTTCATTCTTAGTGATGAGGTATAATACTCGACTTAAAATAATAAAATTTTGTAATTTTTATCAAATTTTTTTCATTCAGCTCATAATGTTACGGCAATAGAGTTAAAAAAAACATGAAGAAATTCATAAGGTTTTTGTTATTAATTCCCAATTTACACAATAAACTATCTGCAAAATGGGACCGGCCTCATCTTTAAGGTAATTATTTTGTTGCCAAAGTGTTATTCATAAAGGAGCTCCAGGAATTTTTCTCACTACCACTGATTCTTGCCGATTTACATTCTGTAGAAAAGAGATTAAAAGGAGCCAATGGAGGCCCCTAAGGGGTGTGCCTCCTGTGTTTACATGGGCCTTAGCAACAATACGCAAAACACAAGCTAAAACAATTGGATAATTTTAAAATTTTAAGTTCAAGGTTTTGTGAATTTTTGAGGATAAACATAGCTGTGTGTCTGGGATTTTGTTGACATAGAACTGTTGGCTTGTTAATAAATGGTTAACAGCTAGGATGGTTGTGCTCATTGTATCCATTTCAAGTATAAAACAAAATTATTATGGAAAAAACATTGCCATGAGAAAAATGTCAAACAAAGAATGAGTTTCCACAAATTAATGTGAGATATAACATAAAGCATGAAGCATTGCAAGCTTTACATTTCACATTAAGCTATATTATTGTATGTGTGTTTGAAGGAAGAAGCTTTTTGGTTGTGTGGTTTGGCTGTTTAACTAATGGACTGGCCGAAATTCACTGGGTCAGGTGGCCAGTTTGACCACATGTTATTTGGCCTCTCAGACTGTGAAACCTCATAACTTTGCCATCTCAGTTATTGTTTTCTGGCCGCTGGTCACTTTTAAAACCAAAAACAACAACATGCTAAGAGTGTTGGGGGGTCTGGGTGGTGATTTAGGGTCACCCTTGAGAATACAACAATATGGGGTCAGGATGTGGACATTCTTTGCTGAGGTGGGGTGTGTGAGGCAATGACCAAAACCCTTCCTGGGAAAATACCAGTACCGATATAAAACCTGTTCACAAGAATAAATTTATTAAGTTGTGACGTGATATATTATTTTTTTTTACAATCGCATGTCAGTTCCTCATTTTGTTTCCTTGTTCAACTTGCATGACAAGAACAAAAATAGCCTTAAACTATATTAAGTGTGAATTGCCCTAAACACACGCCTATTGTCATTGTCCTCAAAAACAACAGTACTCGGATACCCCCAGGTTAAAACTTAAAGCCGTGGGAAATAATAATGGGAATTTCTTTATAACTGTATCCTTTATTAATGAAATCCGAAAAAAGCTTTTGGAATTAAATAATGCTTGTCAAACTGTTTTATAAAGTGGATTTCAAGTTTTTCTTACAACACAAACATAAATATTTATGTAGCGCTTTTGTCTTGAGATAATTAGTTTGGCATGAAAGTATTATGGCCGCGTTCAAAGAGTGCTTAAAATGCTTTGTCACACTTCATGTCATTTAACAGATCAGCTTTAATTCATGGATATATCAGTTTTAGTTTCCATTACTTTTCAGTTACATGTTTTGGTACTTAACAAGATTCCTGGGCTGTATCACTCATTATTGTTGTTTTCAATCATGTAAATGGCAGGTATCAATACTATAATGATGAGGATAATATCTCAGATAAGATTTATCCATTTCACATTGTTCTGGTGTGTTTTAATACAAGTACAAGCGTAAGTTTGATTAAAGTGCGTAATAAAACTGCTCCCTGTTAAATGGAGAGGGTACATGGGATACAGTGGAATGTCTGCATGGTTTTCTATCTGTTGGATATCTTTGATAATCTAACCATAGTACTCCATGTTTTCCTTTTACATGCTGGTAAGCTTCCCTATTCATACTGGGTACTTCCTACAATAAGCTGTCTGAAGTAGTTACTGCGAATCCAGCTAACTGCACACATAAGAGTCTTTTTTTATTCTTGGCATGGAATTTATTTCTGCTTCGTGTATCGTATAAGCTGCAGCTAACACACCATAGATTTTATCGGCTTTGGTTATCTCAACATTATGAGAGAAATCAGTAAAGAAAAAAAGAGAAATCAAATTAAATTCCTTTTCCGTTTACATTTGGATTGGCAAATGATGGGAATTGTGTTGGTTGGTACTGATGATGGTTTTATCTCTGAGAGTTATGTTCGTTGTTCAGTGACATTGGAAGGTTGGCTTGCATCAAGGGTACTGTTGATGCCTTCACTTCCAGACACCCTCCCACCACCCCCTCGCCTCCCTCTCTCACACTGGGACGCACTCCTCCTTCCTCAGTTTGATGAGACTTAATTAGCCTCGAGTCTTCAAGTCTCTCTGTGCTGGCAAGTTAGGCAGTTGAAGAACTCCCAAGGAAAGTTTCCCCTGACGAGACCGTTAATTAGAGTTGATAACCTCTGAGATATCGCCAACTTTTCCCTCTGATTCCTACCATCACCTTCCCTTATTTTTAACTTTACTCTTTTCTATTATCAGCATCCTTTGACATGGTGCAGGCTTATTTACCTTTTTTCTGACAAACGATTTAATTTTCTCTGACACTATCTGTTTTTGAACACCTTTCTTCTCCTTATGGGAAATCCTAAAAACATTCTAGTGAGTTCATTTTTTTTTCTTAACTAACCACATGTTTAACTTGCTAATTTACCTATTATCATTAGTGTACATTTGTTTCAACACTTTTTTAAATACCAAAAATAATATCAGATAAATTAATTTGTTTTTAAAAGTTAATAATAAAAGAGTAACGAGGTTGTAACATTGAGATAAAAACCTATATAGTTGTATGTTAAGACTGGCGTTTTATAAATCTTGATGAAATGTAGTCAGAACATGTTGATTGCATCAGAATATAACGGTAATAGAATAACTCTGGTTTAGGAAGATCAAATAATATCAATGAATAATTCAAGAGAACATGATGAATTAGAGAGCGTTGTGAGAACATGCTTATATCTCCAACCAGAATTGATCAGCAAAATATTATCCAGCCAAAAGAGAGACGTAATTAAGATGGATTGCGCCTCCGAGTCTTGTTCCGCTTTCTGGTTTTACATACACCAGGTCGCTAGCCTGCCCTCAGAACCATAATGGCAAAGAACCAAGTCGGGGTCGTCTTCACAGAACCATAAGTAATCCAGGATACAATCCCCATTTTATGATTACTTTTCCCTACTTTATGTTTTTGCTTGGTACGTCAGCGATTTATCGATGTTCATCTGACAAGTGAGAGCTATCGTTATCCAAGCGGTGAAGTAAGGTCTCCAACAAAAGAACCGCTTAATCCACCAGCCTATCTCAACCAGAAATAATAAGAAATTGAAAGAGAAAATTAATGAAGTGGAAAAAATGCCAGGAAAGTTAAAGATTAGATATTTTTTGTGTTGGGTGGTTTCTGTAAATTAATTTCAAGAACACTTATGATAAATTCATTTACGTTTATACCTAACTCCTTTAAGTATCATCTTGGCTGCTGTAAGCTAGGTGATGGCTGTTTGAATGGTTTCTATCGAGGCGTGTTATACTCGATTCCGCCGAGATGTGTGCTCACAATGTTAGTGAAGGAGTTTTTTCTGCAGGGACTTAAGCTTCTATTTCATAAAGTAGTTTGATCAGTGCGTTGTTTCTTCTTCCACTACCGTTTTATATGATTAGTAGTGGTGGTAGATATAACAGTGATAGCAACACGGCTGATCTATGCACCTCTCAACGCTACATCTCTATCGGGATTCATTGATTCGTGGATCTGTAGCTAAATGAAGTCTTGATTGCTTTACTTTTCGGCCCATCTCCTCTTGTGAATCCCCCTGAAGAGTGTGCCGCACCGATGGTGGCAAACAATGTATACATTGATCGTGAAGACTTGAGTAGAACAGAGGGAATTTATTATAGAAACTGGCAGTATGGTTAGATTGGGGTGAGCACCCCAGCACACCAGACCTCACTAGTGGCCATTATTGTCTTAGAAAAGTGAGAAGCAAAGAGAAAATTAAAGGCCAATGTCTGCCTATGACTTGTATCAGTATTTAGGGCCCCTAAAGAATTGAAGTTTGGATGCAATTCACCCACTATGGCCTGAGATGTTATTCTCAAGTCAAGGAAACCCGTAATGGGATTCCATTTAGCATGATGAAAGTGTTTGACATAACTACATTTTATTATTTGTTAGCTTACTGGATGTCAGGCAGACAGACTTGTTTACAATTTGATGAGTGAACAAAAAAAAATAATCTAATGTAAGTTAGACTTCCACAAATCCTGGCGCAACGCTGAATTAAAGCACTTCATTTAATTTGTTGACCTATTAGTTGGCAAAAAGCATCAAAACTAATTATTTATTAATTTAAGCTTGAAAAAATTGAATCATTGCATTAAAGTTTTTGTATTCCTAACTTGTAGAAATCAGCAGGACTCCAGCTAACAGTTGAGAGTAGAGTTAATTTAATTTATTAGAGGGGGCACCTGTCTGGGATAAACTGGGCTGTCCTCTCTGATTGAAACACAGATGTGCTAACGGTATAAATGTGCATTTGATTGGAGTAAAACAAGTGTAACCATCCAGTTAGTCACCATCTGGCTGTATTACCCAGTGTCACAGTGAACCAAAGGGTACCAAACTATACCTGCTCCACTAATCACTAAAGTAATGGGCACTGAATTCATTAAGAGATAATTTAATTTAAATCTCAAATTAGTACTGCGGTTCAGTTAAAATGAATGCACCAACGGAGACTCTGAAATGTCTCTTAGGGCATGGAAAAATAACCCAAAATATGTTTAGAAAGATGGTTTAATGTTAATGTCAGAAGTCAGTGTTATTACGGTATTCATTTATCAATGGTTTTTTTCAAAACCTTTTGAGTGGAACGGTTTAACAGCTGTGATCAAGTTCTGGCTTTTCTAAGGAATGTTTTTGCCATTTTTAACTCTGCCAGATGTCTACAGTTCATTTAATTTGAGATCTCCCTTTCACAGTCATTAAAACTGTTCCTAATTTTCTCCTTCATTAACATTAATTTCAGGCCAGGTCAAGTTTTTTTTAAAAAAGAGCACAAAGAAAAAAACTCAGCCTCAAATAGATGCCACAAAATCTGTAGAAATGTTTCAGACAAAATTTAACATTTTTAAAGTTTAAACATGTCCGTTCGCTGGTTACTATGGTAATGCAGGATTGTGCAAATGTCTGTGTCCGTTGTGTTGTACCTGTAAACACATGCACTGGCCAGGGGAAACTGTTTGTTTGGAATAGCTTCTAGGCTCGTTTTCTCTCCCGTGCCTTTTATTAGAAACACAGTAAGTTTCTTGTGTCAAAGGGAAGAACCTTTGCATCAAATGTCATCAGTTTTGCATAAGGGATAATTGTTTGGTCTCATTTGTGTAGTTGTGTCAAGGGCCTATTTAAACAATGTTCTAGTAAATTAATGTGTTATTCTGTTTTTATCTCCTGATTATTCACCTGTTGTAGAATATTGTTTTTTGAAGATGGTAGGATATTGAGCATTGATATTTTACAACCGGAAATGCTGGCTTATAAACCTTAGTTTCTGGTTGGCTTAAGACAAAGACGAACATCAAATACTGGCTTCTTCCTGTGTCGAGTCCAGTCGACTAACGCTCACTCACAAATTGACATATCTGTGTGAGTTGTTGCCCGTCCACAGCAGATAGACACACCACCTCTCTTTGTTTAGGGGTCTGACAATTCAAATACCGGGGATTTTGATTTGATGAACTTTCAGCCCCCTTGCATTTTGTTCGTGTTTTAAACTCTTAAGTTTTCCTCGCTCTGAGATAGTTTGTAAGGCCCAGGTATAGCCATTAGTGAGAGCCTGGTATTATGGGCGTAGTTCTTTACTGATGAAGCAACCAATGAAAAGGCTGGTGGTATCATGTTTGACTTACATTGAAGGTTTACGCCAAGTCCCAAGCTCAGGAGAAGAAAAGCTGTATATTATACTCGTGTTAGAATTCAAACTTCTCCACTTCCTGTTTCTAGAGCCCTCTGCTTGTTTGAGACGTTTGTTTGCCAATATGTGAAAGAGTTTGGCCTATCTGATATCTGCTCTTATCACAGTAACTCATTTCTCTCTGTTTTTGTCTGGAAACATTTTTCGTGAGTGTGTCCTCGTGGATTCACCTCTCTGATTAAAGCTTACCTAACAGTTTAGCACCTGTCTGAAACTCTGGCTCCTCTCACGGCTTTTTATAATCTCTGAGATTTTCTGAATATGCTAAACCTCCCTGTTAAACCAGGTTGTCATTTGAAAACATCCTTGACAAGGAGCCTTCTGTCTTTACGTAAAACCCACATATATGTAACTACATGTTATTTTCTCAGTTTCTAAAGCTTTCTGCTAAACATTAAAATTGTTTCAATTGTCTGTAACAAGTATTTTTTTCAAACCTTGAATGACAAGAGAATAAGTGTTGTTGTTTCTTCTACAATCGTATATTTATTACATAAAAGATTTAAATGTGGTTCATTGAACTTAGTAGTGTTATTGTTTTGTGGATTGGTGGAACATGTAAGTGCATTTGTTATGGAACAAGTTGAATATAATTTTCTGGTTAAGTTGCAAAAAGCCAAGAGGTGTGGGGGTCACTGGTGGTATTCATCTGCACAATTCAGACTATTGACATAGGCCCCTTTGATCTCATGGATGTCAACCTGCTTTCAGGTAGAAAATGAAAATTTGATTACTGTTAAGTAGTTTAGAGCCTTTGGTGTCAAATTTATCATGAAATAAAAGACATTGTTGTGGCCAGCTATTCAAGGTTAGATACTTGATACAGTATTGAAGCTTAGTGTCTGTGAGGCTATTAAGGCTTGAATTGTCTCCACAAGTGCTTACAGTGTATTGTGTGTAATGTATTGTTAGCTGGTTAAAGATGCACATTAAGGATGTTGCCCCAAAGCCAGCTGGTGTTTGGGAGAGGCTAATTATCCCTTTAGAAAGCTGATAAAGATCAGAGGTTTCCTGCTGGGTGCTTGACCATTGCAGTACCCCTGGACACAGGGTCACAATACCCCTGCAGGATTCTAAAGGAATCCACCTTGCTTATCTGAAATATATTGCCTGTGATGTATTGAAATCTTCTTGCTAACACTGTCATCTTAAGTGTAAAATAAGTACCAGTCCCCAGTGAACAAGGTTTCCCTCTTCAATTATTTCTGACAATTAAACACTGACTTGGCTTAAGAGGCCTTCTAATTATGTGAATCTCCAGCAGGTGCTTCTGGAAATGTAACTCTCAATCTATTCCAAAAACCCTGTAAAACTTCAATCCAATCAAACCAAAAAAAAACCTCAATTTCAAATCATCAAAGAAATTTCAAACAGAATTTGTTTAAGTTAACCAATAACCTACACACATATTTGCTGTATTATTTACTTTAATCTTAAAGTGTTAAAATGAAATAGAAGTGGAATGGGAATTTTAAATATACAGTAATTCTAGACTTATTGGTTGAAAGCTGTTCTCTATATTATTCATATGCAACCCCAGAAAATTGTTTAACATTGCAGCTGATTTCAATCTGTGCCTTGTTTCTTTGACACCATATCTCAGCACAATATGAAAACATTAACAGCCTTTGTTGCTTCGGCCAGTTATTTTCGACACTTTATATTACATGTTTTAAAGGTCAGTAAAGGGAATAAGAGATACAAACAGAAGGTCATATCTACCAGCAGCTGGGCTGTATTTTGTGAAAATTTGTACTGTAGTACACTAATATTATACTCAGTCTGTTCATTCCTTACATGTTCTATTCTAATGTAGAGTTGATATTTCTCATGGTAAATTGACTGCCTGCCACCGTAGTCTATATTGACAGATTTTAAAACGTCCCACAAGCACTGACTTCCGTTCTGATTCTTAAATTTGATGAATGCAATTCTAAAACTTTAATTCACTCTGCAGCCATAGCTTGAATGGAAATGAATAAACCTGAGTTATGTCATTGAATATGTAATGACACATGAAGAAAGACATTGTGATCAAACCAAATGATAATTGCCAGTCAAAAAAAATCAAGTACATTTTTCACATTCCTACATGCTTAAACTTTCATACTTGGCATAAAAGCAAATTCATCTGTTACGAAGAATAAGCTCTTTTAATTTCACATTTCATAAATTTGTGTAACAAAAAAGAGCAAAATTTATGCGAGCCACCCTTTTAGTAAGGTTAGCATGTACCAAGCATAGACATACTGTTTTTAGTAAGGTTAGCATGTACCAAGCATAGACATACTGTTTTTAGTAAGGTTAGCATGTACCAAGCATAGACATAC
>JAQQZZ010000001.1:1641809-1674808 GCA_030265115.1 Mopalia vespertina
TGTTTTTACGTAGCTCTGGAGGAACATTAATTTACCTTCAGAGCAAAACACTTTATATTTGAGGATAGTGTTAGTATGGCTATTTATTGTTGGAAGGCACCACTGTTGTATAAGTGAAATACACTAAAGTATGTTGTTCAACCTATCTTCTGAACGCCAATGATTGATCAGTGGGGAAAAGTAGTCCTTTGGTATGTGTTTTTTTGTTCTGGGTTTTGAATTCATATAGATCTCTACATCCAATGTGTGCTGAGATTTTACTGATGTGTCGTATGTTTCTGTTTGTGCCATGTACATTTCCTTGTTCAATGGCTGCTTCTTTCTGGTGAACAAATACAGACAACAGATAATCCTTTATTTCTATATCCTCTTCCTCTCTTAGTTCTGATCTATATCTATGTTTCGCATGTAGCTCAGTGAATCATCAGCGGCTTCTCCCAATAAATGAATTTTAATGTGCTCCATCTTAGAGCTTATTGCTGTATAAAGATTGATTTTATAGTTGAATGTTTGACTTTAAAGTACTCAGACTTTTGGAAGTTTCCAACTCAAATACTATTGATATATTAAAATAAATGTGTCAAAATTGGACATTTAACGATGATAATAATTGAATTCATTTATAAATACAAAACAATATGAAGCAAATAAGTACATCTTCTGCTTATAAATACAAGGTGAAGGTTAACCAACGGCAGGCCCCAAAATCAGTCGCTGCAGTATGGAACCTATCTAGTGTGATACCATAGTTTTGCGAACTAAAGTCCACTACTGTGACCAGTCATATGTTATCTATTTAGAAAATATCAAAGAATTCGACATTTAACATACGTACTGCATCATACTATTTCAGACTTTTGCGGATTTCTGGCAATGGATGTTTCCCAGCCATAGTTTTACCCAGGATTCCATTCCGCTAGAGCTAGCCCCTGAAGGGAATCGCTGAGAAGGTTCAGTGGTTAGAAAGCTCTGCGGATCCCCCTCAAAGCCTGGTCAAGGGGTTTAGGGTTAAATCTGACATTTCCCTGAGTCCCATAGTGGCCGTAATCCTCACCTATTATTAGAGCTGGTCCGTCTTACTTTCTCGCAAGGTGGTCTATGACTTCTATCATTCTAATGCTATACATCCTCATTCCTGGTTGGAAATTGTGCTGGGTTATGAGAAAATAGGATTGACATCATCATTTAAAATTATACTCCATCAATAATTCATGAATAAAGATAGTATTTGGTGCAGTCTTCATGCACATCCTAAGAATAACATGAAGTAGTTATTAAAGTAGTGCATTAAAAGCTCTATCACAATGTGATTTATGAAGTTCAACACATTTCTACAACTCTTAAGATATAAGAAATGAAACATTAATTAAATTTAATCTTGAAGTTTAAATATTGGAATTTACAGGACTGGAATTCTCTTTAGCGGAGATACCCTGATGCTATCAGAAGAGGCTGATGCTATCAGAAGAGGCGTCCGTTTTAGTGTGGACATGTTGTAAAGATTTACTAGTTCTATAGACTGTTATGATTAACTTGTTCAAGTGAAGAGTTTTAAATTTCAACTTTCCTGTCAACATCTCCACAGGCTTAAGCCAGGTTTTACACTGATAAAATTAAACATCCACACATGATACAACATCAGCAGGTGGATTTGTTCTTGCTTCTGAATTTGAGGGATTGGACTGAAAAGGTGGGGTTGGGGGGGGGGGGGGGGGGGTAATGGGTGGGGGTCTTCAAGAGCTAATTATAGGGTGATGTTTCTTGTAGCATAGATTTGTGGTCAGCATTGTTGTAATCAGAGTTTAAACAACTGATTATAGGTGCAACATGTTTTCATGGATATAACTACATGTATCAGCTAATTATTTAGCTGACATTAGTTTGGATAATTTATTATAGGCTAGGGTGTATTAACTGTTGTTTCCTAGCATTTTGTTGACTCGTTCCTGATGCTACCCAAAGGAGTTCATCATCCCCATCAACCCTTTATTGGCACCCAGTACCCTACCCTATTTTCTCTGTCACATCTGTCTAGGTTGATGATCTCTAGTTTCAATATTTTTCTGAGATTCTTATTCAAACAACTGCCCAGCCTATTAGACTAGCCAGTCCTCTGGTCAGCCTCATATCTGTTTTAAAATCTTGACAACCTTAAAATTCCTGACTGCTTGTATAACTAACTCAACGTGCTAGCCCGAAATTTTTGGGGCCTGCATTAATTCTCACAACTGAGGACAAACTAAAGCACCTACCATACATTGACACGTTAATACTCATTAGATGCAGACGTCCAAAGCAAATTTAACTGTCAAAATATTTGCCAAGGCCGCTGGTTGTATCGGTAATTTGCTGTAATTTATATGCTTCATGTAGGATCCTGTTGAAGATTAGTTGGCTATACTAAGTATGATTGAGGCAATTAGCTCCATTGAACATCTGAAATCACCTGCTTTGGTAAATACCTGTATTTGTAGGCTGAATACTGAAGGTTCATGTTCAGTTTCATGGGTTTGGTCAAAATATTACCCCCATGAATATGCTTGCTAATTAGGAGAACAGTTATTAAGACCATATCTTTAGATTTTAATTATGTCTAATCATATGCACTTCTAGTAATGATATTGATAGATTTAATTCTTAGAGTAAATAAAGAGTGTTACTTCTGCTTAAATAAACACTAGCTTATGTTTAATACATATCATGACCCATTGCAAATTGATTATACATCGGGACAGTTTTGTTTAGTAGTGACCCATATGTTGTATGATGGTGTTTAGATTGATCATATCTGCTTTCTGTAAACAGCTGTGATTTATCTGCTGCATCAATCAAACATCTTGGAGAATTTTCTGGAGTCTTGAATCTTCCCAAGACTGGGGTAACCAAGGCGCACCGGGAGTTTTCCGCAGCCCTTTGACATAAATACGGGTGTTATCAGGAAGAACACCGTAACCCCATACTGCCGTTGCCTAAGTTTAAAGAACTAATCGCTGGATGACGTGCCTCTCTGTAAGGGGTAACTTTCTAACTCTTAGGATCTTTGCCTCAGAAAACATGTTAGGAGGAAGCCTGTTATAACACAGCTGTGGCATATGATAACTTGTGGCCTCCATCCTTCTTGGTTGTAAGGTCCTAGTTAGCTCACTAATAACAGAGTCTAACTGGAGGTAATGCTGGACAAATAATCCTAAGCAATGTGCCTGTTAGTAGAGTTGCAGTGCTTGTATGTTTGTCTTGATAAAACTTACAGTTATGTATTTACCTAATCTAGCCAACCAAATGTCTTACAATAATACCTTAAGTCAACAAGAGCTCCAAAAGAAAGTGAAAACAGAAGGAAAAAAGAAAATAACAGTAGAATCAACTTGACTGGTGCAATATGTTGCCGATGTCTTCAACACACTCTTATATATCCATCAATTTTTTTTAAGACTAGACTGCACCTCACTTTTTGCCCATAAAAACCCTGTAACATGTGCCTGTTGTAGAATATAGGCGTAGTGCCAAAATGATATTCAAATAAAAAGTACATAATAACTTCATAATATGATCTGAAGGGAACTTCATTTTTTATTATCAAACAGCGTTTGTGGCAAGACTAACTTTAAGTAATGTCAGCTATGGTTAAAGTAAACAAATGAGAGATGTGGCAGGGGGTGAGCTCTAAAATAATGGAAAGAAATGGTACTTTTTTCTCAACCACATATTTGACTGGGGAATAATGATTTGTGTGGGATATCTGTAGTTATTAGGGAAATCCGTAGGGATCCATAAAACATCTGCATGGGATCCAATGAGGGTTTTAGAATCTGATGAAGGATTTTACAGATAGACATTTGTCTTTACCTAAGAACTCGACTAAACTGTGTTGTAATCTATTTAATCAACCACAACCTGTAAGCTTTGGTTACCGTAGTTACAAGTGCCACCATTGATGGGACAAAAGTGTGATGAGCTCGAGATAGGGCTGGCTCTGATGGTCCTATTAAATTGGGAGAAGCCGCTATGTCCTTTTGTGTTGGCGAATAAAGACACAAGCATAATCTGGTGTTAGTGTCATGGGAATTGCCAAGTCTGATATTATCTGTTAGTTTAAGGCAATTCTGTCCTGTTGATTTACACAACTCGAAACATCTTAGGCGTATAGTGAAGGAATGCTGCACATGGTCTTTGTTGTGTTATGTGTACAGAATGATGACTAACGTAGTAATCTTATTTAATCCTAATGTAATATTCAGTCTCTCACAAAATGTGTTAAGACATAATGTTACATGGCAGAAAGTTCTATTGTTCCTCTGTAAAGGAGTTAGCACTTTCAAGCCCAGAAAAACAACATTGTTGCATTATTTATAAAATTCCTAAACATGCTTTCCCATATCTTAAGTCTATTTAGTCTTCTGACTTTTTATTGCTTTTTTAATTAGTTTATTGTTCAAAATCATATTAAATATGCTGTAACATGCTGTATTAGTGTATATTGCAGAAGTCTCTCTGCAATATCAATGTTCACATCCTATAATTTTTATTAAAGGATTGTTTATATTGATTTTTATATATAGTTTCCTATAACATTTTTGAAATTTTTCTTACATTATTATGAGCAATTATTTGATGATTATTTTTTTTTCCATTTAGCTGTAATTAGTGTGTTACACCTGTTGTGAACTTTGTCATAGCGTCCTTTGTGATTATGTGTTCTAGAATAATATTGGAAGTAAAATTTGTCGATTGGGATTTAATCATATTAGGCTTGTGTACGAGTGGTGCCAAGTGGATGCAAATATTTATAGGGCAGAGGTAAATGTGGGTTCAATGAGCTGTTAGTTTTTTTTACACTGGTCCGGACAGGTGAATTTTTTCTGGTTAACTAATCAAAACATGAAGCGGTTCACATCTCATTTGCCACCTGAATCCAAAGAGTTGACATAGTTAGTAACATTACACCTGGAATTCTGATTCACAGAACCAATCAATTGCCTTGACAACAATTGGCTACATTAATTACCCTAATAATCTGTGATTTTTTTTCTCTTATTTTTTGTTAAGAAATAGCCAGCTAGATTGTATTTTTTCCCCACTAGATTCTTTGATCAGAAATAGCATGATCAAATAATTAATTGAGATTTCATACAATACTGAGACTTACATATTAGTCAACTATACTTCCTGTGTGCCTGATTTAAAATGTAATCATATTCTTATATTTAAATTATATGAGGATTTATAGCTAGATCATTTTACCTGGCTGAAGCAAGCAGGTGTGGATTGATTGATGCTAACGACTATAGGTGAAAACGCTCCTTCCATGCTCCCCTGGACAACCAGTGGACCATGGGGGAAAATTGAGGGGAACTCTAAATGATGTGTACATGTTACCTCTAACGAGCTTCTGATTGCACTAGAGGATGTAATTACATTTTCAGAGGTACAATTTATGTCAGTATCTCACTTAGTCATTTAATGTGAGTATCATTAGACATCAACCTTTACAGGGGAGTTGTTAATTGAGCCAACACAACTAAACCCCTTATGTAATCTGTTATCTTAGTTATACAGAACCATTATGGATTGATAATTCAGTCATTAAATTAACAATGTGCTGCAAAAAAATCTTTGATAAGGAAGGGCTAAATAATACTGGCCAATCATCAAGTTTTGCTTACTGGTATACATTGTTATTTTGAGTTGTGCTTGTTGTTAGTGTTTTCAACTTTTCATTTCTGTCCGTACTGTGATAGGAGACTAAATTTGACCAAACGAGGTTTGCAGTTGATCCAAAATCAACAATATTAAAGGTCAAGCAATACATCGTACACTTCAAGGATTTTTAATAATGAATTAATGAATTAACTCATATAAATCCTTTAGCTTTAATATTATTTAGTTACCTCTGATGTCTTAAATTTTGTGTTAGAGAAGCTGGAGTAATAAAGTAACTGATGCAACATGCTGCCGTGATTCCCCTTCAACAAAAGGGCATATTTACCATGGACTGGTTATGGGTAAGGGTTTTGAGTCATAGATATAGTAACGCCAGAGGTTTTTTATCCACTGATGGGTCAGCAGAGTACAATTCGGGGTTCTTATTCCAATAAATACCTGTCAAAAATTGACACGGCTCACCAACACCCCGCAGACAGTCTTCTCGTGATAGCCTTCTGTGGAACAGTCCTATAATAGATAGAGCCACTGAAGGTGACTGCTTGGTAAAACTCTGTGAATCTCTCTTTATGATTAATAGCAGGTCCTTGTATCTCTGCCCATAATTAAATGAAGCGACGAGTGCTGCTGCAAGATGCTGTGATCTGCATTCGGTATTGCATTCTCTGCTGGCATGCATAAGATAGCTGGGGGAATTTCTATAATTTTATATCCTGTGATGATTCACAGGCCTGCCATCTGAATATAACATTGTTTGGTGATATAGCCTACACTGCTTAACCAGAATTTATTAAATATTTTTTTTCTGGGACATTGGCTGTATCCTGAATAATTTTTCACATAAGTTTAGTATGCTTTCCTAATGTCTAGTTAACAAAACCATTTATACCTATTAAAAATATTTAAGAAATTAAACGGCTAATCTCTTGGCCAGCTACTGTATTTAAGCCTGGCTTAAATTGTGCCAAGTTGATCTCTCACGTGTGGAGACCAGCACAAGACAAAAGAAATCTCAGTTCAATACTTTCTGTTGGCTAAAAGATTTCTACAGCAGAGGTGAAAAGCCGTATGTATACACAAGTCCTGCAACATTTTTACATCATCGAAAGCTTTTTGTTGTTTAATCAAATTTGACAAGTCTGAAAAGTTTGTCCCAAATAGCCTAGTGTGGCTTGTTAATATTGCTTACAAGAATCTTGGACGCTTGTGTTGTTTATCTCGATAAGCAGTTCTTGATGTGTGCTCCAAGTTGCATATGTTGAACCAGAACACAGCTTTTCTGCTGTATGGATGTTTTTTTACATGTCAAACTGTTGTCTCTCAACAGTTGATTTTTACTGTAGTAATGAAATGTTTTGGGCTGTCGCTTTTTTTCCATATGATTCTTCGACAAGCATTAGGAGGAAGTAGCCCTTCACAGCTCCGTTTAAACCCATCCATCTGTTTGTTAACAATGCTGTAAAAAAGATTATCATTTTGGAATGTAGGTGGAGATGTTGTGCCTTGCTCCAACAATAGATTGCCCAGTTTTTAATACTCGATGACGGAGATGTTATGTTGAAAGCCGATAGACCAGCAGTCATCATCATTATTGATGGAGTTGTTACTCTCAATTTTTTTTTATTTTCAAACTTGTCTTACTCAGGATGTAGCTATCATCTTGCTGAGGTTTCCTTCTAAATAAGCTCTGTTTCCATGGTAGCAAAAAAATATGTGGTTATCATTCATTGTCAACTAGCCGCCATTATCAAATAACAGATCAGTCTTCAAAAGTTCCGTAAAAGTTATCGACAGTGTGAGACTCAATGGTGGAGGGTAGAAGTAGTTAAGATGTAGTTCTTTTCCACCGCTTCACTTTGATGTGAGACAAATTTGGAGAGTGTCTTCCACTGGCACATCCCTTTGATCAGATCTCCCTGAACTTGTCTATTATAGAATTCCCCGAAGAGCTGTTAAAATGCTTGCCGTCACGATTTTAAGGAGAGAAGAGTGGCTGGGAAGGACAGCATCTGGGGAAAGTTTATGCCTTCCTGCACGGCAAATTATTTCTCGTTACAAGTGACATTTTAAAATCGTTATTCGCCAGCTAATAGCTGGCTGAAAATAAAGGCATTTTTAAGTACCCTTCATGATGGGTCTATTTGGGTCTCAACCTCCAGCATCAGAAAAAAGAAAGCTTTTTGTCCTGAGAGGAAGACACACTATTTTTGTAACGTTTTAAAAATATCGCCATAATTATGGATTATATCTGTTATTGAGCATTATTCCTACCGTCAGATTTATCAGAATTATGAGGTTTTTATCTTACAATTACTTTATAAAAATGTTTCTGGTTTTTATTTATCTCAAATTATTTTATAGTTCATCGTTTCTATGGAAAAGTGTTTTCTGGATTAACAGTACTATGTAATATTAGAGTAGTTATACCACAGCAATACATTCTCACTGTTTACAATGTATAAAAGCTGATATATGGAGAGCATCAACAGAATGTTGTAATGAAAACATAGCGTGATAGTGTTTAGACTTACGCTTATTACACAAACTCTTAGAACATGAAATGAGATATTTAAAAAAAAAAATAAGTTGATGCAGATATTCCAAAGTCAAGTTCAAAAGATAAATGTTTGTGCCAGTGAAGTGTTAAGGGTATAGTGTTCCACGAATGCTTCAGTTCATCCCATAATGAGGCTCATTTGTGAAGCTCGCGTTGAATTCTTAGCGGCCAGGGCAGTAACAGTAAATTTCCGGAGGTGTAAAGCTATTATCTTTATGTCTAAGCCAAGTTTTATGAGGGCAAAAGGTGTTCATTGGGTAAGGGGTGTGAATTGGCTGAGCACGAAGCTGACGGAGAAACGGCAGAAACTGTCCAAAGTGTTTTAATCAGAGTGCTCTCACCTTTGACTTATATTCTGGTAGGAGCTTCCAATTTACACCTGGCTGAATAAGTCTACTTTAATAAGATAACCTGTAAAGATGATCAACTCTCACCTGGCCGAACTGTATTGGGCTAATTTAATCTACTGTCACTCTATCGTACAAGCCCACTCATCACTGGGCTGTGGGCATAAACAGCCATACCAAATTTCAACCCATTTTAGAAAATCTATCTGAGACCGCACAGAACATGGAGTATTAATGTAGTGGAAAAAGGTAATTCTAGCTGCAGTGTTTATAGAAGAGTTACTGGATGTGTGTAAGGAGACCTGACCGAAGCTCGAATCCATCACCAATGCTGTCAGTAGTTTTTAGGTTAACCCTTGGGACTTCCTGATACATACACTGGTTAGCCCATTCAGTGAGTACTACCTCTCAACGAACATATGGACGAACACTCTGTAGATGCTAGCAGCGTAACTCTGAGGAAATAGCGAATGATTAATGAGCTTTTCTGGCAGGTTGAACTCACTAAGACAACAGAGGGTGTTAAAATGATAACTGATTTTGCACTTACCACCATTGCTCGCTAGAAAACCTGTTCAAGAGGTTGTTAGCCATTTTAAAAATAGAACCTCTAAAATACACATATCAGTTCTGCTTTTGTTAACTTCTAATCCATGTTGCCATTCCTTTTTTGTGTTATCTATGACTGTGGTTTTTCTAAGTTTTGGTAAGTTTATAACTTGGCTCTCTTCAGTTTGGGAGGCAAAGTGTCAGCCGAAGCCCGGTAAAGCAAGAATTCCACTTTACATGAAGACGACAGGTGCTTGTTCTTAAGCGCACTTTCAAGAGATTTTGACAAATTAGAAAGTGGCAAAGTTTATATAGGGCGAAAGAAAAAAGTGAGGAACACTGTCTAAACATTTCTTTGATATTTTCCAGTTGTGCAAGTTTTTTTGTCAGTTTGTCTAACTTAAGCGTTTCTAACCCAAACAAGTGTGTCAAACTGAAGTAACTAAGACAAGGTATTTTAGTGGAATCCTGATTTAATTCTTGTTGCTAAAAACAGACTAGATTCAGAAGAGTATAAGCAATTTTTCTATGGATACTTGGCTTAAAAATTGATAAGAGATTTCCCTGTTTTTTCTTCTTCGTTTGACATCCTGTGTCTTGTTAAAACATTGCCCAATTCTACTACCCCACTAATCAATGGGTAGGATAACACATCAATGCCAGTATCCTTCCCTCCTTTTTGTGTTCGAAACTCTTTCTTTCTTTTTTTTTTTTCTTGCACAGAAAAGGATTGATTACAATTGAAACTTTTTATTAGAACTTTTCCATTGAGATATAAGTTTTAATGAAGTTTGCCTGCTAGATTGATGTATATGTGAGTAAAAGGCTCCACCTACCTGGATGAGCAGACTAATCAAGTATACTTGAACTCACTCTTGGTCTTTCAGTGTTTTTATAAGAAGGATTCTTGACATTTTATATTTTTAAGTCTGTCTAGCCTAGCTAAGCTATATGTTTACTTTAAATCTCTTTTCTTGTCGAGTCCTATAGATAATGAGTTTCAGGTTTTCTCTATCTCTTTCCCTAGAGACTAGTCTTGTGACTGACTATACATCCCGCTTTCTCTGGCTGCACTAAGATCGACTTAGAATGGTATCTAGACAGTGA
Organism: Mopalia vespertina; assembly: GCA_030265115.1. NCBI lineage: Eukaryota > Metazoa > Mollusca > Polyplacophora > Chitonida > Mopaliidae > Mopalia > Mopalia vespertina. Next base: position 1,652,031 of record JAQQZZ010000001.1, read on the forward strand.
TTTGCTACTCTCAGGCGACAGCCTACTTGTCTTTTATCTACTTTTTGGAAAACTGGCAGATGGTCTGAATGAAAACATGTGGAGATGACAATTAACAGTACAGGTCTTTAATAGAAAGTTGTGGTGGTGATTGGAATAGGGTTTTTTTTTTTTGCATATCTTATTTTTTATGATGTCTTGTCAAGTTCATGGGCCTATCGGTTTTTCTTCTTTGGGTAATGTTTTGTTTTTATTTCTCTCCGGGTTGTCATTTGTTTGAAGTTGTCAGGTTTTAGGGTTATATATGGTGTCTTGGAATGGGTAGATGTAGTTAAGTTCCCAAGTTTCACACCATCAAATAGCCCTTGGGTATAGCATATCATTGAGCTGAGGAAAGGCCCTGGGCGGACACTGAAGAGTTCTTAATGAAAATTCTCAGGCCTGTGGAGGTATATGAAGAGAGGGAACGGAGAATGCCAGATCTCCTGATGTCCTCCAATACTGAACACTTCAGGTTGCATATTGGTTTTCTAAATTGCTTGGAATCTGACAGGGTGTCCCAGATTGAACCTGTTTCTGCCTGCTGACTAGTGTGTGAGATAGAGGCTACTTTAAGGTGGTCCCTGTAGTTTGTACCTAGATGGTGTCTCCATATTCTCTTGTGAGGAACCCCCAGTGGATCTCATATCCGACTGGGAAATCATAGCAGGGTGTGTGACATACAGTCTAACAAGAGACGAAAAGAGTCTTTCCACTGGTCAATACGAAGTCCAATAATTAAATAGCCAATGATTGACCCAGGCCCTTGGCTCTTCTTTCTTCTGAACACGCAAACGGTAATGGATTGGCTGATTATTAACTTAGACAGCCTTAAAAGAGGGGTTTGAACTAATTCTCTGTAACACGGAATCTCTATTGCGTGGTGTCTGAAATTAAATACTTTTTGTCCAAGTACATTTTAATAGTGGTGTTTTTAAAGTGTATCTCTCTAAGCAGTAAAGGACTTATCCATCAACTTGCAGTTGGATAAAAAAGAGCCAGTTCTTTATATAAAAAAAAAAAGACCTGTTCTTGATTTTATAGCTCTCCATTAAGTCAACAGTGGTGATTAAGTCATCTGACCTGACTGTTATTTGGTAGAGTAGTGGGGTTTAGTGGGCTTCAAGTACTACTACACTGATCAGAGTCCAACCGTTTCTGCCAGCATTACTTCACACTTGTGAGAATGAAGGAGTCGTGCGTGTAAGCCGGTAGAGTGGATTGGGCAAAGCTTGTACGATGGTGAACAGAAGCCTCCACTAATACACTTTACACATTAGATCTTCATTGGCACTAGTTGTTTCTTGGCAGTACAGGAATTTGTCGAACACTCTTTTAATCATATTAAGTTTACAGCTGGGTCCTTGTAAAACCAAACCAAACACATGTCTGCCTGATTTATGTATTAAGTCGACATTAGAACAAATCTAGATTTAGGTTTGTTTCTTCAGTAGAGATGGACAGTGCTTGTTAAGGTGCTTCATTGAAATGCGTAATCATTGAGACGGGTTTATACTGAGCCCTTGTGTTCGCCTAAAAGATTTCTCGTTGGGCAGGATTTTATTCCTCTCTCAGTTGATGTCCGTACCTGCTGTATGTTTACTACTCAGATTGAGGCTGTTTACTGCAAATCATTGAAGAGTCACGCATTTATCAGCATGCAACTGAGATAGCGTTCAATTGGATGAAATGTTTGCCTCTGGCTTAAATAAGGGTAAAGCCATTACTGAACTTGCTGTCTGATACACGCAGAAACCGGACATGCACACTTTTCAGAGCTGTCAAATGTGCCTGAGGCCTTGTCCTATTCAACTAATCTGTTACTGTAATTATTGAAATGATGGTTTGATTTGTGACTTTCTGGCACATGCCTGTATGAGGACACATAATTTAGTCTGACAGGATAATATTTCACAAGTATGGGAAATAAAGGCAATCAATTAAATGAAAACCTGTCCACTGTGTAAGAGGGGTTATGGTTGGGGCACTTATCGAGTATTCTCTTATTCTGTTAAACACTGGCCTTGAAGGTCCACTACTGCCCCCAGTCACCTTACTGTCCAGAACTTAAGGTAACAGAGACCACCGATTAGAAAGTATTTACAGCTCTGGTGTGTTAGGACGCTGATACAGAATGAAGCTTTAGCGGCTAGTTTGGTTGTAGCTAAGAAAATAAGGAATTTGTGCGAATGCACACATATCCTGGGCCCCTCTGAGCTTTACTCCCCAAGCACGTGGCACAACAAGCGACAATCTCAGTTGTTTTTTAGATCTGTAAGGGAAGTCCTGTATGGGCTAGAATCCCAAACACCTGGCAACCATTGCTATTTGTGACAGGCCGGGAGCTTTCTTCAGGGCTACAGAGACTAAAACTCTTCACCTGACAAGGCCATGTCACTCAGTGCAATCATAATCTCACAAACTTCTCTTAATATTTTCCTCATACTCAAATGTTGTCTCAAAGAGAAAACAAAAATTTGAGCAGCATGGTCACACCCAAACTTTAAAAAATACAGCTCACATTCTACGAGCTGGGTGAGATATCGTTTACAGGAAAAGCCTTTGTTTTAACAGACATTGGACTTGACCTGAAAATTATACACTGTCAACTCAACAAAAACTAAATGTTTCAAAATCTCTGTATTACATGAAATAGAAGATGAGCTGTAATTCTCAAGGGTATAGAGGCAGATGATCTTTTCTACTTAAAAATAATTAGATTTTAAAATGCTTGGCACTTTGCCTGTTTACTTAAAAGAATTACCATGACAACAGTGATCTTATTCAGAATTTTCTTTCTTTCTTGACACATGATAAACATGGTTTTCATTACATCATTTGTAATCAATTTTCTTCCATGCTATCATCTGAATAAGCGAAGTTCAGGCAAACTGTAAGGTGTTCTTATATGTACGTTTAAAGGTGTGAACAAAATTTTTCAACGCAACACAAATTGTATGAAGGTCACTTGTCAATTTTTCACACTGTGATTGCACAACACCTGGATGTTGTTGTGGTAAAGTTTGTTGGTGAATGCTGTCACAACCTTGTCTTGTCTTTACTTAACAACTATATACCTGTGTAATTGTGTTTGACACACAGAGGTGCAACTCAGACCAGCTGTTTGATAAGGACAGATATCTCTGGGGATGTGTCGAGATCGCTCCATTTTTACCAACTCTTCCCTTGGTTACAAACATGGAAGTTTCTCCATTATCAGTTGTCGTTGTTTGGTGAAGGTCTGGCGTTAGACAATTTCCGCTAACCTGTTGTGTTTTTTCTATTGACTATAGAAAGATGTATGAATCTTTGCCTTGACCGTTGAATTGATATCTGAATCAAAAGTTGTTTTTTTGTGTAAATTTTCTTATATTTGGTAGAACGGTCTGAAATGTTATATCCAATATTTTACAAAACTGTTATACGGATTTATTGAAGACAATGGTAAATCTTGAAAATTTCAAAGCACAACTTCTGCTTTTAACTAGTGTAGTGGAAATAAAACTGGGTCTCTGACGAATTTAGTTACTGTAACAGGATTTTCTTTTTGGGTAAAAACTGTGAAAAAAAAAGAAGAATTTGTTAGATTTGATTCATTTTAATTAGGAAATGGTTAAAGCTGATTATCCTGAGGAGAATCAACCAAAAGACCTTGTACATGTTAGGCTGCTTAGTCCTACGACTTATCTTTCTGATTCAGAATCCGTGGAATTTTGTCCGCAGAAATCAGGCTCCAATTATTGCCAGAGATTGAGTAACTGTCAGTGGCTGAGCCAAAAGACATCAGAAGTTTCCTTCTTAATCGACCTGTCTTAGCTTGACAGATTACTCATTAGTCGACACAGCGTTAAGAAAATAAACCCTCGACATATTGCCCAGAATGGCTCAAGCGGAAAGACAAATTCAATGAAATGTATCTCTTGTAATAATATAGGAATCTTAGTACATGGACCTCATGATTCCTGATGGTTGATATACTGGCTTAGTTCAACTCTCATTTACATAGATCACTGCACAGACTGGCACTATTTCCTCTCTTCTACTGAACACCAATCACCGTTAAACTTCAAGACGCTCCAAACCATTTTGTCTCAATCCAGACTTGCATCTTGTATTGATTTTTGTGAAGGTCTCAGAAGTCTACAAATTTAGTTACAGTTGCAGGTCGTTTATTTGATAAATGATCGGGGTATTTGCCGCTCTACTCATCCCTTTTGAATAACTAAAAATATTTTCTCAGCAATCGTTAGATTTGGTGAAAATTAAATTGCTTCCTGCTTCAACGATATTTCTGCTAAACCCTCTGTGGGCTGCCTCTTGAATCCTAAATGATTTAGATAAAGACGGCAGCACTTTAAGACAAGGTAGTGTTATTTCAGTAATGGTTTTTGTAGTCAAGGAGACTATACATTAATTTACGGGCGATGTGGGCGCTACAGAGTCACTTTAAACTGATCAGTAAATATCGTGCTGTTTCATTTAGTGATCCATAGCATGTTAGTTAATTTGATATTTGTAGCCAATTTTTTGTGTCCTTGCTTTTTGTCTTTGGCAGCTTAAATACCAGTTCCATCATCATCATTTAAGGACTATTTTTTTGGACAATTTACCCAGTTTTCTGAATGGTGATGGGCCAAGCAACTATTAAGACGAGATGTGATAGGAAATAATGATCAAAGACTTCTGCTGGCTTGGCTTTCATTCCTGTATAACTTGTCGTATTAAATCACTCTTAGTCAGGAAGCTCTGTCATTGTTTCAACTTGGGAATGTGATTAGCCAGACTGGAGGGGTCTGATGTGAACAGCATTCTTTCACGCTTTAATCAGGGCTTTTTAAAAGGCCTGTCCATTAATGATAATGAGTGCCATTCTGCAGCCTCATTTTGTTCATACTTCTTCATTTACAACATTAAACTTTCTACTTTTGCTCTTGTTAACTTATGGGGTCAATTGAATTGACTATATTTTAAGTTAAATTTAAATAATTTTTTTTTCAAAAGCGTTGCTTAATCTTGGATCAATTCATCATTGATTATACAAGGTTAATTGAGAGACAGTTAATTGACAAATTAGCTTTTTGTCTGACTTGTGACAGTTCTGGACACATTCCTGTAACACTCAGATTTACAAAAAGTTGCATTTAATTTGGATTCGGTTCACTTTCATTGAAGAGAATGATTAACTTTGTTTATTCATCAATGTAACTGCTTTGACTGAGATCTGTTGACTGTTGAAGGATTAGGGGGTTCAATTAGACATATTGATCTGTTTTCGCCAGGTATGGATTTTCAAAGGCCAATCGTACAGTATTTGTATATGAACTTCATGACCCCCGGGGCTTGAGGTGTGAAGATTTTGAATTTCTATTTACACATAGTTCTTTTCTAAAATCATGATAGGGGCCTTCTGTGGCTATTGGAAAGCGAATATATGTCTATATTGTTAAACATACACCGTTTGCAAGTCAATATTGGCTAATGGATATCAACTTGTGTCATTCTGGCCTATAGAGTTTTCCATAAGGAGAACATCGATAGAGAAAGCTGTTACTGGCCTAGTCACTGTACGCTGTGAACCATGCAGAGATAATGAAAAGTCCTTGTTCTTTACTTAGCGTCTCATCCCTATAATCTAAATCCCGGAGCCTCTCTCTGACTTCAAAGTTCACAGATCCTCTCAAGTCGGGAGAATTTCGCGGCAACAAATGACAGTGTGTGAACAACACTTATTCGGCTTCTCCGAGAATTTCATATCAAACATGGCCGTCAAAAAGAGCCTCAACTAGACTATCAGAAGTGTTGAAGCGTAGGTGGCTTGTTTTTCTAAATTCTGCCATCAAAATTTGACCACCGTGCACCAAATACCGAGCAAATTTACAAAGGTGTGATATTAGTGAACCTGTTGTGGAGATATCTGGTAACCAAATAGTGCTAAGCAAGGAATCACAATGTTAAATGTTATGCTTGGCAACAAACAAAAATAAGGGTGAAAAACAGTTTTATCTTTTAATAGCCTCTCACATAATTTCATTTACATACCATAAATAAAATCTAATATTTGAACTTAAAAGCATATTGTTAGTAATGCAATAATCATAGGAACCAAATAGAAGACAACAAGTTAGCAGACAAAAAAAAATTACATGTCTTTGCCCTGCTAATAGTAAATGTGGAAGTATTTGATTTAAACTGTGATCTCTTGTTATATCGATTGTTACTCATCAGAATTTATAAAACAATCATTACCGCAGTACCAAAGAGGTAATAAGTTGTGAGAAGCAATCAAGTTGTCAGATAGAGTAGGGTTCTAATTTTGTTGTATAATCCTTGCATGTCAGACTGTCAATGTTAGAGCCCTCCATGGCAAAAAGAGAATAAAGCTTCCAAAACAAATGCTAAGCCTCAGGAGTGCGGGCTGGCAATTTTTTGTTTGATGGCTGTCAAATATTGTTGCAGGTCTAATTGGAATCACATGGCCGGGCATATCCGCAGAGAGACGGACCCAGTAAATACAAACAATATGGCCGCCTAGTTAGCCAAATGTTTGACAAAAACTGACACAATGCTAATAACATGTTTTCATTAGTTTTGTAGATAAGCCAAGTAGGTTGATCAGGCTGAATTGCTGGTGCCTGGAATCTGTGAGAACATGTTGAGCATTGTGATTCATCACTAGATACTTTTCCATGAAATATTTCTGAAAACCTTTATTATGGCACAGTCCCAATTAGCTCATTTTATTTTAATAATAGAAGATAAAAGAAACTGATAAGCACAATACCATGGAAGGGACATCTACAAATATATATATTTTTATCTTAGGGTCTCTCAACATAATTGCCTCTGTCCCCAAGACAAGAAAGTGTGTAGATGTCTCTTCCAGGGCTCTGTAGCCTACATAAAGGGCCATTGTTTTGTTTTTTTAATTTTTGATCATTTGAACTTTTGTAATAGCATAATCAATTAATCATATGGTGCTAGATATAACAGATACAGTTATAGCTCTATCATCTATTGTGATGTCTGGTATTGAGTTAATTGCACCGGATATTGTCTACTTAATTAACAGTTGTGCTTGAACTTATTCTAGCTGATTCCTATCTTGCATTCATCTAGGTGATCTCATTTTCTGTTTTGAATACACCAGTCTTAGTGTATTAACTAATTGTTGATATTTTTAAGTCGATAATGTTACATCATTAGCTAACACTAGTATATATATTACAGCCATATTTTTGGTTGGCTGTAATTGGCTGTATTGCATGTAGCCCATATTTCTTGCATGTTATTCACCCTTGTCCTGATAAATCTGAGGCAAACAATGGTATGAATACTGATGTTATAAATCAATAGCTGTCTCATCTTGGATTTATCTCTACTCATTTGAATGTTAAAAACAAGCCAAGACATCAGGAGAATGTCATCTTTTGAAAGGAGAGAGTGGGTGAGCTGTAGTAACCGGCCAACAACTAGGATATGGTAGCAATTGAACAGCCATTTCTCATTAAATAGTTCCCTCTCGTTTTCTTACCAGCGTTGGATATTCCTTAACCATGTCTGCTTTATCATGTGGAAGACATTGGGGTGCACAAAAATGACAATGTTTTGAATTCATTGGCTACTTAACTGCAATTTGCTCACAGCTGTAAAAAATTTATAAGAACGTGAAAAGGCAGTGCTGGATTTTTCTGGCTAGGCTCTTGAGTTCATCTGAATACTGAATGGGTTATTCCACGACAAAACATTGGCTGCGGAATGGAAAGTCACTGTCGGAATTCCTCCCTCTATTTTCATTAGCCCCTGTTATCTGTCGCCTCATTCTAAAGCCTGGTGCTGCAAATATTTTCTTTGTAGCAGCTTTGATGAAAGTTTATTTTGATCTTGCCCCTGTTTTGAGGGGGCTCAGCTAGCTAACTCTCATTCCCCTGTGATGTGGGTGCGAAGTAGGCTGTTCCACCCATTAAAGAAGTCATGCACCCGTCCCCCTTCACCATTATTGACTGATTTGTAACACTGAACACCAAAGATCAAATCGCTTCTCATTAACTCTTTCATCTTAAACAGCTAACTCTAAAACTAACTCCTTGTTAATCTGCCAGTCAGATAATCCCAAATTCACATGTCGATAACACATTCATGCTACGCATCAGTGAACTTTGCCCCCAATCCTCACCATATAATTAAAATAGTTCAGCTCGTTGTGAAAATTCTCCCTACAGGGAGCAAAATTCTAGGGTGGCAGGCAAATGTTGAATTAGATAAATTATTTATATAAAAACCTGATTGTTTACATAAAACAACAGAGCTAATTAGAGTACAGTAATCATAAAAAATAGTCTGGTTTTGTATAGTAATGAATACAAGTATTATTGGGGCTGTAAATCAAGTAATGTCTAATAGAATATAATATAATAAATAAAACATAACCCTCATAATATATGATTATCTATTTAAGTGATTAACCAAGTGATTATCAATATAGCAATAATGATATTCATGTTTTCCTATTTATGTATTAAGAAGAGGTGAATATGTTATGTTTGCATGACTGAGTTTTGGTTAAAATCAATGTACCAAATATCCTGTGGATTTGAAAGCGGCATTGGCATTGTGTCATCTTAATCAGTGTTTCTCCGGACTTTCGTTTACACCTGGCTGACTTTACTTGCTCAGGTATTTTAGTCATGATCTCCAAATGCAGAGCGGACAAAAAACAGGCTAGATTTGCGTGATATTAAACACAAAGAAATTTTCAATGAGCCATGTTTTTTCTGCACTGTCAAGACGTACAATGCATATTTTTAGAACTAGCTTTAGTTTATGGCTCTTTGTTAATGAGAGATTTTTAATTAAACTCTATTTTAACTGTATATGAGAAAAAATATATATATAAATATATCTTTATCAAGTAACAATTATTATAACATGCATAACTGTAGAACTTCATTTTGAACTAAATGTATTTGTTACAATGTAATAATTTTGCTTTGTTAAGATTTAATTGTACAGGTATTTCTAAATAGCTTTGCATAATTTTTATTTTGTAATCCAAGTCAAATGCTGGTCGATCACAGGTATTGTGGTAAATATAGAAAGGTTGAATTACTATCCCTACAACCTAGTAACAGTGATATGGTTGGCCGCTGGGTGTGTTGTGTTTGAGTATCGTTTCACCCTTTCTAGACAGCCCTTGATACCCCAGTGATAGGGCGCCTCGTGGCCCAAGTCGTGAAAACATTACCTAATTAATCAAAGCAAGAGACTAACATTTTCCAAATAATTGAAAATAAAGCCTATTGACACCACATAATGAAAACCACATGCGGATATGTGAACTGGGGAGACTGGGTAATTTGTGAAAATGTCACCCCAAAGAACTGTTAGTTTTAGTTAAACTGGGATGACTTCAACCAGTAAAAAATAGTAAAGAAAGAGTGGGTCAAATCAAAGAAAAAGACCAGACCATAGGTTTGTTTGACAACATTTAACAGAAATCTCGGCATTTCACCCACCCTTTTCTTGTCTGCTGGGAGTAGGTCTAAAGTAAATTTGGCGAAATTTAATATGATTATAAATGTGTGGTTGACTATACCCTTTGACATTGCTTTAACAGTATAATCATTATTATGGAGAGTTCTGTTAAGGCATAGCTGTCACTCGATAACTGTGATGTAAACATTGGGTGCGATTTCAACACTGAGAAGTACTTGGGTAAACAGTTCTTCATTTCTGTATAAACATGCCAATGTTATATAGTATGTATAATCAGACGAAATGTAAACCTTCAATTTCCAAACTTTATTGTGGTCATTCAACCGCTTATATCTTCAGTGGTTGGGTTTTGTTATCACCAAGAAAACATGTCCTCTGGTTTCGTACATTTTATTGCTTGGAACATTTGAATCCAAAATTAAATCTTGCAATTATACATGTTGTTGTTTTTTCCCCCAGATAATTTTCATTAATCTGTCATTTTCTATGCAGTTACTTTGTCAATGTATATTTTTATTTTTGACTTTACAAAGATTTTATATACTGTGATTTTAAGTGGAGTATGGTGTACTATTTGCTCTATGTATATAATTTAGTGGGCATATGTGTTAAGCTGGGTCAGCCAAGGTTATTTGCTGAGACCAAACCTCTTTATTTTCCACCATGTATTTTGTATGCCTTTGTTCCCGACATACCCGAAACCATGAAAGGATGTTAAATTGCACTAGTATTAAGAGAGTGGGTTGGTACATGCTTCACAACAGATACTTCTTTTCACTAAAAGGCCCCACATACTTAAGTATGTACATTGTACAGCCCATACAGGTGTTCCTGCGTTGAAAATAATTACAGTTTCGCAGCAACGCACTTTCGAGACATAATAGTAGCTCTAGGTCAAGAATGGCTTTAAAGGCGATCCTGTTTGATCTGCTTGGATACATCTTAGCTAAAAATGGAACATGGTGGGTTTTTATGGCCCTTGAACTCAGAAAACCACCCTGATTCAAGCTTTCCTTTTCGGTTTTGGTTTGTGCTCTCAGGTATAATACAATTTTAAAAACACTTTGTTAGAGAATACTTCTCCAACATAACACTATTATGTGTGGAGGCTGGAATTTATAACCTTGTTTAGATGATGAAAAATTAAGTTTGAAATTCCATTACATCGGAATTTAAAACAACAACATGAATTATATATATCCATTATATTGATAGTTAACAAATAGTTTGGAGCTTTAAAAATCTTTTTTTTCAAAATGCGGAGAATGTAATCTGATTACTTTAAATCAAATATTTTCAGAGCATCTGCGATTTAATGTTGCTTTGGGCAATGTTATTCACTTTTAATCAATTTTTGATTCATTTTTTAACTGTTTTATTTTCAATATTTCCAATTTTATAATGCTCAGATTTTTCCAATTAAGAAACTTAATAAATATATCAGTCGATCTCTCTTCTATACTTTTTTTCTGAATTAAAAGCTGAAGGATACCATCAACGTTATTAAAATGTACCGATAATATTTCTCTTGCATAGCTTGTTTCACACATGACATCTCGTTGTCAATTCAATGATTGCCATGTGCATTATGCAATCGACAGAATCCAAATTACTTAATGGAAGTCGTTAATAATTAACGAGCAGAGGTATGAGAACATTTGTTTTTACTTCATTCTCACGATGAGAATTAATCAGGCTTTAAATCACTCCACACAAATTTAGCCATTTCGTGTCTCTATGAGTTTTACCGTAATTACATACTTCCAATTTCGCTCACTAGAGAAGTCGCCATTGGGACAAGAATGTGAAATATTAATGAGCACCTCTCAATCTATAGAATTAAAGCATTTAGATCAATTTTTCATCAACTTTTTTGTTTGACATTAAAGCTCTCAAAATGTTTCTTTTTTTTACTCAAGAATTGGCGATATTGATTTAAGTAGCTTTTTTGTCCTTTAAAACAAATATTTGGATGGAGAAAAGAGTACAATTTTGTTTGCCAGAAGAGATGGCTTTAATTAAGTACTTGGTTGATAATATACCCCAGTCTACAGTCTATGGTCTCTAACCAGACCCCCTTATCAGTACCCATCCATCAGCGTACCCCACCCACTACCCTCATATCACAGCCAACTCCCAACTAATAGCAGGCAAAACCCTTTGTGGTTCTATTTAATGAGCTCAACTCTTTTAGCGCCCACAAATAATCAACCCCCCTGAAATGACACATCAGGGTGCTAATATGTTTTTGTGTTTAAGCTTTTAACCAAATGCCAGTGCTCATTGTCTATGTAGCCGTTGACTTAGAGCTTTAAACCTAAATATACATGAAAACAAACTGTAGGTTTTGAGGAGAAACGAATGGTGTAGTGTTACCAAATGTCTAACTCTTTTGTCAATTGGCTGCTACAAAAAGTTAAATCTATAAACGTGAAATTTTTTAAAACTAAATAGGGAAGACCCCCTCCACTCACACACATAAACACACAAATTGTTCTGGTCAGGGTTGAGAGAAAACATATGCTATTTTGTATTTATTTCAAACTTTTGAGTTGGGAATTTCTGTTGTCAACTTGGATATCTTTTACTTGTATATATCTATGAAGGGGAGAATATTTTGGAAATAGGAAGACTTTCTGTTTTGTCAAGTAGTGTTGAATATTTAGCTAAGGGTCAAATGTTCAACACATGTCCACCTATCTATTGGCAAAAAGAACATGGCTGATTGGACAGGCTACATCAAAGGCTTGTAGATTTTATGATTGGTAAACTTTAGAGAAAGTGGTCAGCCTATTTGTTGTTCCTCAAATTATCTCTGAAGTGGTCAGTCCTGTTGACCAGAGACATATGAAACTGATAAAGGACAAATTGAAGTGTTTATTTTGGTAGACAAAGAAAAGTAGGGTCTGAGTGAGACAGATAGGCCCAGATTGATGACTGGTGGGCTGGGAATACTGTCTACCTAGAGTACAGGTGGGGTAGCACTGGGATCATATGGGAGGTATTTCTCAATGTCATGGGTCCACTCTAATTGACTGTGTGAAAATTGAGGTGTTTAAGTAGACCATGTCTTTGTTATAGTTTTAGAATTCTACCTTGTGTCTGTCCCATCCTGACACAGGGTAGTGTGACTAGTGTCTTAGGTAGTATGATTAGCTTTATACAGGTACATCAGAATAGACCAGTTAACAGCACAGGGATGTGATATTGCCCAGTTAGGCTATTATGATAACTTGTATTACTCTCAGTGTATGTGTCTTATTACATAACTGAAACCACATGAGTTTTCTAGCCAGGGTGTTACTTGACCATGTCCAGTCTGTAATAAGAGAGGGGCAAAGGTCACACGTACGTTAGTGTGTATAGTTGCGAAACTTAGTGAAATCCTGGTAATTAGCTCGTATGTATATATTCTCTTCAAGGTTGACAAACTGTCCAAGTATATGTAATTTATGATTTATTATGCAAATATTCAGACACCTGTTAAGTTAAAATTGTTATGTTTTATTTAATTATCAACACTGGAACTTGTTTTTATTAGAATAAAATTTGAACTGAATTTAGTTAGTATTGTAATTAATAAGATATTTTTTGTGTTGTTTAGAAGGGAACATTGATATTGTTCTTCTGAACTAGAATCTGTTAAAACTAAGAAAGTGCTATTCCAAAATACCGAAAATATGGTTATAATAATCAAATCTGCCAGCAGGTGGTACAAAAAATAAGCAATAGTGTTATGATTGAGTATTGGTACGGTATTTCTAAGGGTTTTAGGGTAGCTAAAGGGTACCTGTGTAGACACTAGCAGATGATCACAGTCGATTCAGCTGCCTATGTCTGGGGCAGAATAAATTTACAAATGTCTATCTGGAATAATGTCCAGGTGACTGTGAAGTTGTTACATGTCCATACCCAATGTGTATGAATCCATGCATGAATACAGATATGGGAAGTCAATAAAGACAAGCCAGTCGTTCACATAATGTCACAATCAAATAATGAGAAATATGGCTGATTACTCCATTCATCCTCTCATCAAGAATTCATTCAGAGTTCTGCAGTTCCGATGTAAGCTCTGGAATATTCCATAGATGTGAAAAAAGTAATAAGCATAAAAAAAGACAGTAACTTCTTCAAGGGCCATTCGTTACTTAAAGAGACTTGTTGACTTAGAGTTCTGAAACAATATTTAGAATCGGGGAGTCTATCGTTGAAATTGGCACGATCCAGCACCATTAAGACCATCTCGCTGTATGTACAGAGTCAAGAACCCTGGAGCATCACCCAGCAGACAACCCTTAAACTTTTTCCGACTTCTAAACAAAATATGTTTCCAAGAATCTTCAACTAGCCTCATTTCTCTCTATTGACAGAATTCAAATATGCCGTTTCTTCAGAAACCCATTTGTCTGTCATTTCCTTTGATTTCTCTCCTAGTTATGAGGAATTGTCTCAGATTATATCTCCTGTTGAAATTGAGGTGAAGAGCTTTCTTGCAACATTGATGATTTTAGTTGTTCGACAGTTACGCTTCGGGCGAAATCTTTCAGGAAGCATTAATAGGCTATTGCCGTCTGAAAGAGACTTAAAAGAATTTTGTGATGTGAGAAAAAGAAAAGATAAAAAGATTGTGTTGTTAAGTTTGGATGGGATTGCTGTGTTGGTGTGAGATGTAGTATAAAGCAAAGGTCATTCAGGGTCAGTCAGATGAGAATTTCATTATCGCTATGTTTTATTGAGAAGAATGGCTGATGGGAATTTTGGTAAATAGAGATTTCCTTCATCTCTTACTGTAATACTGTTATGAGAGTTGTCCTGTCTTTTCTAGCAAGGCTATCTCTGTACTTTTGGTTTGTCTAAGTGGCAGAATTTGAGCGGAGGTTTTGCCCTTCTCCTACAAGTGTAAACTTCCTTTGTTCACATGGGAATGGATATAAAATCCCCTCAATGGAGAATTGATACGACAGCGAATTACTATTGATCACAGGGTCTGTTCAATACTCCAGCTACGAGGAAACGCAATCAAGCAAGCTTCAAACTCTGTTAGCTGCCGTTTGGGTTTCTGTGAAATTCAATCGGCTTTATGATGCATTGGGTGAGATGGATGATGGGATAGCTGGCGGGGTTATGTGTTCTCTCCTATCATGGTTATCGACTCCTGTCTTGAGTCCCTCTTTTTTCCACCTCCCCCCACCTCCCCATTTCTGTCAATGACTGGCCAGGGACCATTAAATGATAATCAACTGACCATCGTCCAGATCCCTTTAATAGCAGTTTCATTCTTAATTTCCTTCTGTTTGTTCTGTGAATGACCAAAAACTATCAGATTTAATCCTAAGCTTTTTTAATAGGACACGTTCATGTTATAGTGCCAATGATGGGCTTCCATATAAAGTTTATTCTCCTCCGTGAAAAAGAAAAATTACCATGCTTTAAACTACATGTAAAATATGATACCTGTATAACCGTATTTAATCCACAAGAATGGCAATCAGAAATTTTTACGACATATTATTAAGGTCTATAAGGTTTTTCACATATTGTTTCTGCTTTGTAAATCAGATTGAGTTAAACAGATTTGGGACTGTGGTGGTGTGTTTGGGCTTTCATACGCTGCCTCATTTAGATTCTGTTAGCATTTGTATTAATACAGTATAGTGGATTTATATAATTATGAATATGTTAATGTGGGGAAAGGAGATAGAGAAGTTTGTCTCTACTTCATTGATTCAGCTCTTACCTAGCAATATGCAGGTAAAAATCTTTTAATCAGATTATAATATTTTATCTGCCATTTTGATAACTGTTGCATCACTAACATTGTGCAGTCAAAAGGAAAGCATCTAACTAAGCAGACTGCACAAATGCTGATAAAATCTGCTAATGTTTTCGTCTCAATTTTGAATATAATGAATATACGGTTTATTCTCTAAATATTCCGACAGACAAAATGAAATAAACAGAGTTGATGAATTATGGGATGGCCTGAAATTGTATTTTATAAACATAGTTGTTTAAAATGTATGGTGTGAAATCCTGAAATGTGAACTATTTTTGTGATAGACAGTAAAATAAGAGCTTGTGAATTAGTGAGATATTTAATGTATATTTTCCATTCCTTTTTTACATGCTTCATTTAAGCTCCAATTAATTGCTCGGTTGAGTTATGCATAATTTGATGCATCCCTTCTAATCACTAACCCTCTCATACCTTTGTGTGTTTTCAGGTTTTTAATCAGTAATAATGATCATGTGATAGATGTTAATGACAACGATCAGATTGAAATTGTCTGCCCCAGATATGATGCTAATACACCTGAATACTTGAGAGAATATTATACAGTATATATGGTAAGTAAAACCAATCTATACCCTATACCTGAGTTTAACGATATGATATGTAGGAAACCTGAGTGAATCGATTCCTGACATTTTCCAGAAACCTGAGTATACCTATCCATGAATTCACCAGAAACCCTAGTATAGCACATTTATCAGACATATCAGAAACCTGAACATACTGGAAACCTGAGTATACTGGGTTGAGATATGTCATCAATCTCTGATATAGCTAACATAGAGATGTCCTGACCACTTGATATACAGGTACCAGCAATCCGAGTCTACTCATCCTGGGCATAGCAACCACTTTATATCCAAAACCTAAGCATACCATCCCCTTATTTATAAAAAATGTGGGCATACCAACCACTTCATATATCGGAGAAGAGCATATTGACAGGTTCTTTCATTCTGTACACAAAGAACCTCTATAAAAAAGGGACAGATTTTCCTCGTCCAGTGACAGACTGATAACAATCTGGTTTCACTATAAATTTATAGCCTGATTAGTAACCATATTTTATCTGTCACTAATTAATGACTAGAAAGAATTATTTCATACCTGTGACTTATTTCATTTTTTTCTAGCTCTCTTTGTAGTATAAAAATAGATCCAACTGCTGTAAAAGTTACTTTATACAAGTATTTTGATTGAAAATATTGCGCTCATGGAAATAAATATACATGTGTGTAATTAAATAGTTTATATCTGAACTAGATATTGTAAAATGTCATGTAATTTTGTCTCATTTCAGGTGAGGAAATCCGAATATAATGCTTGTACAATTTACAACAGTACAGATGCTCGATTGATAGTAAACTGTTCTGATCCAACACGAGATCGAATCTTTACACTTTACATCAGTCGCTTCACTGGGATTCCTAAGATGCCAGATTTCGAACCAGGGCAGACTTATTACTTTATATGTAAGTCTCTATTACCTATAATTCTTCAATACATCAGCTGGTAGAGGGTTAGATTTAAGGATTATAGACTATTTAAAAAACAAAAAAAATGTCAGAAATGTGTTGTGTTTTTTTGTAACCCCTTTGTTCTTGGTTTCCTTGACCTATTTTGCATCACATCCCTGTGATAGAGTAAACTGACGAAGCCTTATTTAAGTAGAAAATACCTGAGCATTAGATTATCCATTTCGTTTTCATATTAAACCATGTAATTGCAGGCTTGTGTCATGCACTAGCCCTGTCACTAAAAGATCATGTCTCACCATATGAGTAAAATAATCTTAATTACTTCAGTTTACAATTTCTCTTTTTTATTTTTTAGCCACGTCATCTGGTCATAAAGCTGGTATATCCAACCTGTTTAAGGGAGCATGTCTAAACCAGGGTATGAAAATGATGCTTAGAGTGTGCTGTGGATCCACCTCAACGAAAACATCACGTAAGGGCTTAATTAATAATCAATCAATGTCGCGTTAGCACTCAATTAAAATTGCTTAAGTTTCAATTTAACACACAAAGGCTCAAGTACCGGGCTTTACAGCACTTTGAAGCTATTCTATTCTTACGTTGTACGATATCATTTGTAAGATGTGTTGTTAGTTGCACTATTGGTATGTCCAGAATTAGCGCAGAATACAAGTTAATGTCTCATCTGCGTGAACCTATGTTTGAGGGAGGAAAATGATACCCAGTTAATCTCAGTCATAAACATGATGTACCTGATTATTCTTTACACAAACATATCTTCATTATTCATTAGCCTTCCTGTAAATTTCTCATCCAAGACAAGCCACTATTTACATTGTGTATCTTTGTACCTCCATCAAGCAAGAGTTACATCAAAGGGTGGTAGGTTCACAGCGGTACCGCCTACAGAGAGTTACCGCCCCTTGCTGTCACCTGGGTCAATAGAGGTAGAATTCAGCCTGTTGTACAGACATTGGTTCACCTAGTCCAGAAGTAGAGCTAGACCAAAGGGATAAACCTACACAGTATACATTGGTGTGTCTCCAACATAAAAATCTCACCTTAAGGGTATCAAAATAAGAATATTTTTGTTTTACAGCCTCTAGCAGACAAACTCGGCCCACAGCTGGAAATAGACCCCCAACTATCAGAACAACACCACGAACTACACAGAGTACAACCACAAGATCAACTACAACAACAACAGCTGTCCGTAGACTCACAACAACGACAGAAAGATCTAAACAGCCAGGTAAAAAACAAAAATGTTGATAATAATAATTAATGTATCAGTCTTGGGTTTTAAAGCTTTGATAGAGGTGGTTGGAGAGAGCTTCCTGTCGCTCTGGGATGGTTGCTCAAAGTACTTTCTTATATAAGCAGCTGTTAGATGATGTCATGTCATGCTGAAGGCCTATGTGTAATAAGTGATTTAATCTGGTGTTAGCTATCAATCACATTTCGTACCACTTTACCCTTGTGTACTCTCTTTATAGCTAGAGGACATGAAGCTGTTCTATTGTGGCATCCATAATGAATTGTTGCACCTTGTGACTGTTGCATCTTGAAATTGTTGCATCTGATTGTTGTGTCTTGTGATTGTTGTGTCTTGCCATTGTTTGCTGCTAGCAGCATCCATGGTAGTTTCCATCATCTATTGGGCTGGGATGCCATTATATGAGTGACTGTCAAACCTTCTCTCTCCGGATTCTGTTTGGCATAGTAAGAAGTGAACAATCCATCGCCATATAGATATATAAGTAAAATACCTCTCGGAACTAAGGGGCAATATGTAGCCGATCTGTTTGTGATGTCTATGTATTCATCCTGTCTTTGTTTGTTGCCAGTGGCGTTCAGGTTGATTTCCTTCACCCTTTCACCTGTGATTGTCCTGTCTTTGTTTGTTGCCAGTGGCGTTCAGGTTGATTTCCTTCACCCTTTCCGCTGATTATTAAATTAAAAACAAAGTGCTAGTTTTTGCAGATCATTTAAATGTTTTGTTTTTAATATTTCCCATATAAAGTTTATGATCAAAACATAGCAGATTTAACAAAAAGTCAATTGAAAATTGTAACATTTTGCAGACCATTATAATGTATTTTTTCATATATTGTTTTCAGACTACAACACTCCAGATAAAAAAGTTAAAGACATAGGCCCAGAGGAGAAAATGCCTGAAGTTATTAAAGATACAAAAGAGAGAAATATGGGACTGATAAATATTTCTATATCTACATGCCCTCAGATAAATCTTCTTCTATTGACTTCTGTGCTGACATTACTCTGGATGATTAGGTAGTAAACAACCAATAGGACATATTTGAATTTTATTCCATCACAATTCCTGATTAGATTTCATCAAAATGATGATTTATTTTCCATAGCAAGGATAATTTAGCGGAAACCTGTGTCATCAGAATCATCCAAATGGAATCCACTAATTTGATTGGTTGGTAAAAATGAGCTCAAGATAAAATATCTCCAGCTGTGATGTCACAACATACCCTGGCCCCTGATTGGCTGGACCAGTCAATACGACCTTTGAGCCCTAACTAAGAAATGGCTCTCCAAGAGATTACCTTGTGAAAATTGTGTAACAAGCATTGGATTTGTGTGAGAGGATTTAAAAAGAGGTTGATGTTACCATCTAGGCCTCTTTTTGACAACCCTGTAGTTGTTGGTGAAATGGACATCAGTTGCTGATAACTTCACCAAGTGAGAACGGACTGTCTAATTATGTAGACAAAGGAACAGTGAATTTGTTTTGTGGGTTTTTACCAGAGTCAGAGAGAACAAAAATGAATTGTGAATGGAAAATATGCTGACTGGGACTCGGAAAGGGATCAATGGTCAATCATACACCACATTATTGACTTTAGCAGTCTGTGATTCTTCTAAGCTTATAATTATTTGTGGTAAAACAAAAGTAGAAATGAAGGTATTCTAATAGACTTCACACTAACAGAGTATATGTCTGTTATAATGACTGCTGATCAAACAGATAACTGAAAACACGTTCTGATTGGACAAATGGTGGAAGTTGTTTGTGATTGATTGAGGACAGTCACATGGCTTGTGATGTCATTAAAGTCATTCCATATCAGACTTGACATGCCCGTTACCATGGTGGTAAAATCACATGATGTACAGTTGCACACCTTTTTATAATCATTAAATATTTGTGGCTCATGCATACTTAATTAAAAATTTAATAGTTTGTATTGTTTCCAAAACATATGTCTCTTCCTTTATGAAAGTTTTGTAAACGCTTTCAAAACTTATCGTTTTGATTTGGCCTAAGTACTCAATGTTAATTTATACCATTCCAATTTCATGACTGACAAAAATGACTTTTTAATGGGTTACTTAAACTGTAGCATAATAACATCTAGTAATGTTGTTGAAAAAGAAAGTTAAAAAGGTACTGGTATTATTTAAATAAAGTTATTACGACTCTGTTATAGTCATGTGACCTAATAGTAACTGGGCATGTGAGCTGACAGTGCTAACGTTACAGCCCAAGGGAAATAACTCTGCGATGTAAATAATTTCAAAGATAAATAAGAGAATAATTATCTTGTGCTTATGATAATATGCCCTGTACATATGAAAGCTATTTATGTAAAAATTAAAGCAATGCCGTGAAAACATAGTTCCATATTTTCTATACAATTGTAGTAAAGAGTGTGTAAATATTGTTAACAAATGAACTGAAATTCAGCTAAAAGCATCCATGTTCGTTGGAGGCTTTTTCTATGTTGTTATTTGTTTTCTACATAGATGGAAGTATTTAAAACTTTATTTTTTATTTTATGAAGAATGGCTTTAAACTAACACTAAATTCATCTTAGAGCTTTTTTGTTTAGTTTATAGTATGTGTGAGTGGCAATTGTTTGTCTTTTACGTTATCAAATGGAACCTTTTCCAAGAAGGGAAAATTCTAACTTTTTGTGTTAATTTGTTTTTGTCTTTTCCTAAAGTTAAATATATCTGAGATTTCTAAATATAATAGTTATTTATTAACTTTTCTCCAAATCAAAAATGTTAATTGTTTTGTGGTATGTATGTGACTGAATACATAACTTGTCTCCTGACTTTGATGTTCATGTTTGTATTGTTGAAAGCCTTTGTTTCCCAATCATGTTAACTGTCACTGAAGTGCAGTGATTCACACTACAAATCAGTGATCTTGACTATCTGATATTCATTACTGAGCAGTGATTTTGGCTATTGGCAGGTATTTTCATTATTGAACAGTGATCCAAACTATTGAGTGCTGATCTTCAATATTGAGCAATGATCTTCACTATTGAGCTGTGATCTTCATTATTGAGCAGTGATCTTCATTTTTTGGGCAGTGATCTTCTCTATGGAGCAGTGGTTTGAACTGTCAATAAGTGGTCTTCACCATCATGTAGTGATCTTCAGTAATGAGCAATGCTCTTTAATATAGAGCAGCAATCTTCACCACCAGGCAGTGCTCTTCTCTGTTGAGCAGGGATTTGAAGTATCAAACAGTGATCTACATTTTTGCAACTGAGTTTTGATCTTCACAATTGGACACCAATTTTAATTAGAAGATTAGAAGTAATATTTACTACTGCTCAGTGGTTTTCACTGCTGAGCCTTGATCTTCCAAGTTAGTAATGATCTGAGCTGTCAAGCAGTCATTTTCACTATCAAGCAATGTTTTTTCAGCATGGAGAATAGATCTTCCTCTTTATGGCTGATCTTCAATAAATATATTTCTCCATAAATTGGTGATTTGTCTATTAAAAGCCTTAAGCGTTGTGATATAGGGAAAATAACCATTGATAAAGATTAATTTTTACAGGGTTTCAAGAAGGAGTTTGTCATGTTAAAATATTTAATCTTAGTGCTTTTTTAATCAACTTAATGTTTTTCATTTCCCCTCTCTATGGTTACAATGTTGATTGTATTGAAATATATCGTTCCTACCAAGCAATCTAAGTTAATCTTACTTCTTATGGCGGCCAATATTGTTAAGGTATTGGGTCGTCATGGTAACTAAGATCAACTTAAGATCTAGTTGTGGAAAATTACCCTGAAATATTTCAGACATACATAAATTAAGCTATCAAGATTGATGTAATTTAAATAATAATTAATGCAATTTATTACACACAATTTCACCCTTTTGTGACATTTTTGTTTACACGCAATTGTAGCAGTTTGAGCAGTTAATATACATGTATATGAGCTTTTCTTTGTGCAATATATCTTCTCTTTTTGATTCTTTAAATATTGTCTTTTCAAAACATCCTTTAATTGATACCCTCCTTGATCGGAATAAAATAATAATGAGTTTCAGTAAATTGACCAATATTCTAGTACATATAGTGTGATTTCAATCACAGAGAACTTCAAATTTTGTGCAACATTTCGCCTTGTATATGTCATGGTGTATTTAAGATAATAGTTCTCTATGCTCAGAATCACTGTATGTGTGTACTTTTTCAGTGTCACAACAGGTTTTTTCAAAATTATTTCAATGTTATTACCTTTCTCGCAATTGAAATGAAAATTTTCCTTATTTGGTTTTCATTGTTTTGTTGAATTGTTGCATTTTTAAGTATAAGTGAGTGAAATGAAATTAGTGCGTAAGAAAATTAAGAATGAAATTAACTTTTTGTATTGCTGATTGTTTGAAAAATGCATATTTGTAACATATTACAAAAGGTGTACATTTATTATTTGAATAAATGTTTAATATGACCAACAATACTTCACTTTGTTAGTTTGAATTTTTAGATGCTTCCATATTTTTGTTTGTCCTGTTTTTTAAAAACGTATTTGTGTTATTGACTGTGTTGCTGAAGGGTATTTCACTTATATTTTGAAATTTGATGGGCATCAAAGAGTGCAATCGATATCTGTTATGTCAGAACAACCTCTGCCATTTCCGTCCCGTAAATAATCTCTGATGGAGAGCTCATTTCAATGGCCGTCGTAACGATATTGAATATTCATGA
>JAQQZZ010000001.1:1681294-1710742 GCA_030265115.1 Mopalia vespertina
GAGCTATCTATATTTCATATAACTATTAGAAAGGTTTATTGTAAAGGAGCTATCTATATTTCATATAACTATTAGAAAGGTTTACAGTAAAGGAGCTATCTATATTTCATATAACTATTAGAAGGGTTTATTGTAAAGGACCTATCTATATTTCATATAACTATTAGAAGGGTTTATTGTAAAGGAGCTATCTATATTTCATATAACAAGTTAGAAGGGTTTATTGTAAAGGAGCTATCTATATTTCATATAACTATTACAAGGGTTTATTGTAAAGGAGCTATCTATATTTCATATAACTATTAGAAAGGTTTATTGTAAAGGAGCTATCTATATTTCATATAACTATTAGAAAGGTTTACAGTAAAGGAGCTATCTATATTTCATATAACTATTAGAAGTGTTTATTGTAAAAGAACTATCTATATTTCATATAACTATTAGAAAGGTTTATTGTAAAGGAGATATCTATATTTCTTATAACTATTAGAAGTGTTTATTGTAAAGGAGCTATCTATATTTCATATAACTATTAGAAGGGTTTATTGTAAAAGAACTATCTATATTTCATATAACTATTAGAAAGGTTTATTTTAAAGGAGATATCTATATTTCATATAACTATTAGAAAGGTTTATTGTAAAGGAGATATCTATATTTCTTATAACTATTAGAAGGGTTTATTGTAAAAGAACTATCTATATTTCATATAACTATTAGAAGGGTCTATTGTAAATGAGCTATCTATATTTCATATAACTATTAGAAAGGTTTATTGTAAAGGAGCTATTTATATTTCACATATAACAATTAGAAGGGTTTATTGTACATGGGTTATCTTTATTTCATATAACTATTAGAAGGGTTTATTGTAAAGGAGCTATCTTATAACTATTAGAATTGTTCATAGTAAAGGAATTATCTATATTTCATAGAACTGTTTTAGCACATATAAGGTACACAATAAAACGGGATATTTTTTATGATACATAATATGTTAACATCTTTGTTTTGCAGACCGGTAATGTTTTGTTTGACCGTTTTATACCTTCAAACTTTCGAGGATTACATGGGACATAACTTTTTGTAATCAATATCTATATCAATCAACATTGTGTGGAAGCTACGATTTGATTCTACTACCTGTTATGCAGTTTGACTATTTTGACCAATACCTTGAAGAAGTACATTTATGTGTATTGATACATTTTTTTAATTATAACTTGTTCCGAGATTAATAATCTGGATTTTTACCTCTCTACTAAATTTCGCTAAATTATTAAATATTAATTTGTTTCTATTTCACCTGGCTCTGTTTGCAGATCAATTTATTGCCGGGTTTGTTTGTTTTTTTGCCATTTGGCAAGGTGAGATATTCCCGTTATATGATTGTTAATCTCGGAAAAGTATGCCACAGAAAGCCATTTGTCAATTGTGCTGAAGGTGTGAGAAACGGTTAATGCACAAAAGAACGATTTTGACAAGTGTTGTAACGATGGGGATTTATGACAGCATCATAGCTGGATACAGCAAAGGGACCTATCTCTGACACGTGGCTGGTGTTGTATTTTAGTAATACACGTTTGTTATAAATGACATAACCAAGAACATTACACAAAAAGAAACTAGATTCATCTCTCTGGATTCAAGGGTTTCTACACAGTAACGTTTGCCTTTTGACAACCCGATTGAAATTAACCTTCCACAAAATCACGCACAAAAACAAGTTGTAAAAGAATATCCCTACATTTTAATTGCTAATAGTCATATAACTGAGCAAAATCTAAATCGCACAGATATTTTTATTGCGCATGATCTGTAATATTTATGATTTTTAAAGAGAAATGCCAAGTATTACTTCTGTTAAATGGATAAAGTCAAGAAACCCAATTTGTTCGAGTGGCAAATAATATATTACACAAGTTGTCACGCTTTTAAAATCTTCAATTAAAGACATAATGATGATCAAACTGATGCTTAAACTCTATATGACAATAGAGCCATCTCACGAAGTGTCATAATCTAGTGTTAATTGCGGTATATGGCCCATCAGTGACACACCCACCACACGCTGCGTTCTTAACTGTTTTATCAATACACGTTTATTAACAGTTAATTCGTCAGAGTAACATGGAGTTGCAGCGAGGATAATTTTTTTAGTATCTTCCTTTTTGAAACATTTATACCTAATAACACGAGTGAATCAACCACAAACTATATGTGCTATATAACCAACTCCAAACTTTCAGACAAAAGGTTAATTCATGTAACGAATCGATCAGCATTATAAAGGACTATACGCTGATCCAAAGGCTGTTTTTGATCCGACTTCGGTCTTTAACCCAAATCTACGAGCCAAACCATGTAGCTACTCCGTATATAGTATAATACATTCACGATAAATTGTATATGTAACAATGCGAAATTTAAATGTATTTCAGATTGTTTATTAAGATCATATGTATTTGATTTGCGTCGGCTGGTAACCTAGCGATAGTTTCTTCAGCTATTGGAGAGGTGAATCACAAATTCGTATTAGTGAGAAATAACTGATTAGTTTGACAACTTGTCACAGAAATCAAAACTCACAATTGAGACATGCAATTGTCATCTAATTGAAGTTAAAGTGTTAGGGAACAGTTGTGAAACAATAGAACCATCTTTATAAGTGTTTTTAATGTTAATTAAGGTGTTTGACCCATCGCTGACACATCCCCCACACGCGGCGTACTTAACTGTTTTATTAATACACATTATTTACCGTTAAACTGCCAAATTAAAATATAAACGCTGAAAGACGAACAGATTTATCATTTCATTTATATGTTATAAGACTCTTTAAATAAGAATAAGCTGTATAAAGTGTATTTTTGTCCAGTTTCATCGTCGTGACAGGTAAAATATTACCCAACCCAGAAACTACACTGGTGATGTTGGGAATGTTAAGCCAAGAACCAGACTGGTCTCCCAAACAAGAATGCCAGTTGATAATCGAACCCATTTGGTTTCTTTCAAATTATAGAATACAAATGTATTTAAGCCGCTGAGAACGAATGTCATGATGCATACAGTTTTTTACATTCGATTATAATATAAACATAAATACTTGTGGACCTATTCTTCAATTTGTTTGATTTTCGTCGAACAGTTACAACTAAAATAGTGTTAT
Source organism: Mopalia vespertina (assembly GCA_030265115.1). Classification (NCBI taxonomy): domain Eukaryota; kingdom Metazoa; phylum Mollusca; class Polyplacophora; order Chitonida; family Mopaliidae; genus Mopalia; species Mopalia vespertina. Next base: position 1,684,464 of record JAQQZZ010000001.1, read on the forward strand.
GCTTCTGTCGTCCGATTCTTTTCATTTGAGTATAACTTTATATTTTAAAAAAACATAAAACATTGGATCTAATTGGTACCTTACAAGATACTAAAATCAACATCCAGAGTGTGTCTTAACCAATGAACATTTTAGGCAAGCAAAACTCCGTATACTTCGAAATGATCGCCATTTTATAGAACTCTGGTGCCTTAGAGGTTTGCTTTGAACTCACTTCAACCCATAGCCACGACGACAACAAAGATACCATATATGAGCTTAACGCCTTAACGTAACCCTTAGTCTGTTTGATTGCGTTCAAAACATTTTTTAAACGTTATAAAAGGTTTTTTAAACGTTTTCATATGAAAACCATAATGAACCGAAACTTTTAACTTTATTTAACATATTTCAATTACTTAGGGATTTCCAGATAGGCTCATGCTAAGCAGAACAAGAAACTTTCTCTGTTTGAATAACAGATAACTCTGGTTTATTTGACAACTTGTCAAAGACACCGTGATTTTGAATTGTAACACATAATCATCATCTAATTTGAGTTAACATCTCAGAGAGTCAGTGTTGAACAATACAACTCCAGTAATATGTGTTATAATTTGATGGTAAATCGGGAATCGCTGACACCCCTCCCCCCTGCACCTACCCACCACGCTGTGTTCCTAACTGTTTTATTAATACACATTTATTAACAGTTAAACTGAAACCATAGAAAGAAAGCTTTACTTGATAGTTTTACACGATTGTGATAAGAGATAATCTTTGCAGCGAATGGTTTTTGCTCTACCATTGGACCAAACGAAATAAAGCATCTCATCCAAAAATTACAACCAGTGCTGGTTAAGGCCATTACATTGGCTCAAAATGTTTGTTTGTTAAATTAATTGGTGTTTAACGACTTACTTAAAACTGTTTCACTTATACGATGACCATGCGTTGTCTGCAATTGGTGGGAAACAGTGAAGAAACCTCGTAAACACACCCGGCAGTCATCAGAAACTTGAAATGCTCCTTGGATTCGTGAGCATTGCATTTAAGGGGTCCAGCATTCGAATACATAAGCGATTGAGCCGCGGCTGGTCCCCGGAAACAATTGAGTACTGGGCCACAGTAACATAAAGGTCGCACGGTGTTCCACTAGGTCGTCTCAGCATTACCAGGAAACAGACCGTCTATGGTTCTAACTCTATATCATAGTTTTGTCATACCATATGATGGAAACCTCAACATGTCACTAAATGTGATCAAACCGTAAGAGTTACATATAGATTCGAAATAATTTATTGCTATGTAACTGTCTGCATGTGCAAATTACAATTTATGTACCTTTCTTCTATCAAATACTATCTAAGGCCGTTTTAGTCTTTTTGTCAAAGAACGAGATCAACAACAATACTTTAGTTTCATTTGTTTGATCAATGACAGACTATTTGTTTATGACAACATGCCAAACATATCTTAATCAACACGAGAAATTCATAATAACTGTTCCGAATGGATTAACTCTTTGGTATAGTAACTATTTAGGGGTAAATCAGCCCCGATAGAAAATAAAACGTGTAAATTGATGTAATGTTAATAGCTGTATGTGGTCCTTGTACGCCTTACATTCTTGTAAAGATAACGTCTCCAACAATAAACTTGTTAACATAATCGCAACGAATCACAAGAAGTCTTTTAGAAAACAAGCCAATATAACAGTTATGTTTTTTAATATTTATCTCCAAACTTAAAGGGACGGTATGACCTGTAACATACGGCTGTGTTACCTATTTCTTCGCATAGTTGTCCAAGGACAGAGGGCGAAGTGCCCGCCTTTCTGTCCCATGTCCAATGAGACCATCTTGTTCTAACGGTGACTATCAATCAGTGGAAGTATATGTGGAAATATATACAATATGTATGTTCAGGCCAAATGTTTTTGGCGGTTCAAGTGACCTAAGCTATTCTGTTATGCATGTAAATCCTATCTGCAAACCTCACAAAACTTGTATTTACTATTCAATTACTAAAAGAGTTTTGAACAGCTAGAGGAGAACTTGAGGACAAATTAATTTCTAAACTAGATCGAAAAGTCTTTGTTTCTAGATATCAAACCTCTACGTGAAGGGTTTATGAACAGCCTTTGATATGCCGGAAAAACTCTTAAATTTCCGCCAAAAAGTGGTTTTGCTTTTTGGGCTGCACATCGGTATCACTTGACGTCAGTATCAGGCGAGCAGACCCGTACCTTTACCACTCGTCCGTCTTACAAGTACTCTCCGCTTGGAATCAGAAAGAAATGGGAAAGTGCCCGGATCGATGTGGCTGTCAAATAAAGCTGTAGCTTGCTGTGTTTAGGTTAGTTTGGGTGGACAATTGTCCATTCAGGGAATTATTATCACACTGTATGATGTTATATGAGACTGCCACCCTGTTGGCTTTAACAGTCACATCTAGTTTACAAACAAGCCGAGCGCTCTTCTTACAATAAAGGAGTAAAAAGATTACCCATCCATACACAGCCTCTTTTCTTGCTCTCCGCTGTTCATTTATCGGGTATTTACCACTATCCTGATTTCCACCGTCTCAACATAATGAAGTCAATGTAACAGAAAGCAATTCTGGAAATGATTGAATTTTGTTGCTTTTTGAGATGACAGATATTATAAATAAAGCTAAACGCAGCTGGTGATGACATGAAAACCTTATTTTAATCGCACAATAGAAGTGAAATCGGCAAATCCCTCATGTTTGGTTTCCCTCGATCCGATCGGTAGAATATGAGTTTATTTAACGCCATAAAACACTCTGCTCCTATTGTAAATCTCCCCTGTTCTTTCTTTCCTCCATAATTAATAATTTGAACAGGTGTGCTTTTCAGAAACACACACGGTTATATATCATAACAAGCTGATTAAAGTAATTCTGGTTCTGGCGATATGTACATCAGAAATTGTGAAATATTACTTATGAGAAAACACAATTTCACTAAATGTATAGATTTCCAGCGTTTATAAAGAATACATAACCCTTTGTTGTTGTTTTGTATTAGTTTGTTTTTTGTTTATGTCACATTGCACATTCAAATATTAGCCATTACTACTAAATATTCTAAACTTGAAACAATTTAACCGAAACTTCACAACGTAGCTTTCTGATACTAAACTGGCTATATTTAATACGCCGAATCCCTCTACAGATATCTTATATCCGTGTCTTTCTCTATATCAAGCCCTATTAATTGTATGTACATGTTGGTCAATCAAGAGGACTCCTGCAAACGCCGGAGGGGAGGCGGGGGGGGGGGCCGAGGCTTCCTCCAGGTTTGCTATTGTATTTAAGACAGGCACATTAAGAAGTAGTATTTCACTTATATGATGACGGATTGTTCCACTAATCCGTCATCATATAAGTGAAATACTATGGAGTAAAACGTTAAACCCTATAATCTTACACCTTACTGGGTGTTTATACAGTGTAAGCGGGACTTAATCGGAGTTTTGCTTGCCTAAAATGTTCATTGGTTAAGACACACTAGTATGTCTCGTCATCATATATAAATGGAGTTTGATTTTTTTTGGTCCAACAAAAACAATGAACACAGTCTTGGGACGAATCTCGTTTCAAACGTTTCCTTAATCTTGTCAAGAACAATGAACCTGATCTATATCTCTCTTGGGTGAATTTAAGAGACGCGTCTTGTCCGCATCGGGTTTCTGGGCTCCGGCTATCAGTTGGGCGTTACCAATTTAACATCTATAATGTACTGCCCATTTTTTCTTTCCTTCATAAGAATTTTAAATATAGTATTTAAATTGCCTTAATCAATGATTATGTTTAATTGCTACAAACAGTATTAAGCACGTATGGACAGAACAATATAAATGCGCTGAACAGCATGCATTGCCTATATATGTCAATAAAAAATATATATCTGTAAATAAACTCCCCCCAGAGTGAAAACAATGTATCTGTACTGTTGCACTCACTGAGTATTTAAGGATGCATCAATAGTAAATTTTAAAATTGTAAACGCTGAAAAGAATTGCTCACAGATTTATCCTTTAACTTCGTGTAGTCTAGTATATCAAGGCCACTTTCAAATGTGTTCAAAGAGATATTAAACAGGGAAGACGAATGAACGAACAACCATTCCTTTGATACAATCACGTTATAGATGGACTTTCAACTATGAATCATACATGGAGAATAATCTTCCGCCATTTCGTTTAATTCGCCAATATCAAACGTAATTTGAATTTGTTAATTATATTAAAACAAGCGATGTCTTCACAAGTGACACAACGTAATAACATCATTTCTTAAAATAACCCACCTCAATCTTAATTGCTACTGTGCAAAATATTTGTGTCATTTTTAGTCGTTTAAACACACAATATTCTTTTACATTAAAAGCTTTTGAATAAACCATTGGAACATCAAGCACCCCGTAGATGCCCGTCACACTCAAATCTATTGCCTCCGGTCAAGGTTTTAATCTCTGGATTTAATTTTTTTATTGAAGTCCTTTTCAGTTCCATCGTGTATTTAATAGTTAGTTATTGTTTTGTTAAACACAACCCCTGGTAGGGAACACGGGTTTTATTTGACAGTAACGAGGAAAGCTCGTGGTCTTCTGATTTTAGTCAACGGGGGAGCACTTGTTGTTCTATCAGAATACGTTAAGACAACTCGATCCCTCACCAGGGGACCGTATAACACTAACCCTGATCGGGGTAGCTGGGGCGTTTCTAATCCAGGGGATAATAAACTCGTTCGATCAGATCAGGTTAGGCGTTGATTATCAACACCTGCATATAATGGAAATAATATCAGAGGTGTGTTCAGCCAGCTTATTCAAACAAGGACACAAGAGAAAATCCCACTATTCTACAATGTACTTACAACTAACTGGCTTAGAAAAAAAGTGACATGCGCAATAAGCTGGCAATCATAACGGAAAGAGATTATTAATGAAGTATCGCTGGATAATCCCACTCGGTCTAGTAAGGATAAGTTATCATCCCATAACGATTTAGTAACAGGATAATATATACTAGAGTAAAAAAGAATATCATTCAAACACTTATCTTCATACTTGAGAATAATCGTTCGGCTCAACATGCTGATGAAACTCATTACAAGACAGTCTGCTTGGCTTAATGTACCTTCGGTGTAATAATTAAAAAATAATATATGTGTAACATATTTTCTCTTACATAAACATGAGAAGGCCTACATTGCATGTTGGATAATACCAACATTGTATTTCATTGTTAATGCTATCAGTGAGATATTTTGGCTGGAATTTGTCCCAAAACGCCCAGGTGTTCAAAATTGGCAAGTGTTTCTACACCAGATTCAGTTTTCCGATTCCGTCATTATGGCCAAAGCCTTTTCTGAGCATACAGGAGTTGGGCAAGTATAATAAGAACAGACTACATGGATTTAGACATTGGTGGTGTTTTTAACATACTTTCCAAACCAAGTAATATAAAGAGAGGGTATTTTACTATATATTTTGAATAAATGAAGAGAGAAAAATGTGCTTGCCTCAACCGGGACTCGAACCCGGGACTATTGGGTTACAGACATGTTTAATGTAGAGAAAATAATGTTGCTTGTCGCCACCGGGATGAGTCATGAGATAATTCATCGGTTTTGATTATTCGACATCCCTGATTAATTTTTAGAAATAAATATATATATATATTTATATGAAATAGTTTAGTGGGTATATTTTCCAAAGTAACAAACAAGAGGGGGGTGAAGATAGCCTCTTGTGAAAATAGATAAGACTGGTTTATACGTTATACCCCTTGTCTTGGGGAAGATGTTTTAAGTCGTGCACTATAGCTTTTTTTTCCGGCTGATGAGATTATTTTTAAAAAATCTTACGAGAGCCGGTCTTATAACTGAATTATGTACGTCGTGTTGTTTGTGTGTTTACTTTGGGTAGATCGAAATGGTTCAACAACTTTCCTTTTCATGGCGATTTGTCCGCGCTATTGAATGTTAAGTTGTGACAGTGACGATCTTCACCAATTATCCATTAAGCAGTGTATTAAACCCATCCTGTGAATGTAGACTCTATTATACTGCACACCTGCGAGTTGGTGGAAACTAAAAACAGAAATCCCGTTCACAATTGCTGTTATTTAATCCATATTTAACTGGAGAGAACACGTGTTTAGAATCTATCTTTTGAACGTACAGGTCGTATTAGTGTTGGTACCTCGTCAACTTTTGTCACATAGAAAACGCCTGAACTCACTCGACACCGTGTTAACTATGACAGGAAGATCCATTCTCTATCCTCGGGTCCACCCCATGGGGCTTGGCACAACCCAAACAATTATCTAAAATCGTCATGTTGTTTTCTAGCGACACCTCTTACAAAAGTTTCGCCATTTTGTTTGGAAAGCGATGATTGGCCGTGCTGGGCTATAGAAACACATACTATACCTCTATAGAGTAGAGAAATAATTTACTCCTGTATCTAGTCGTATTAAATATTGCCGGCAGAAAGTAGGTACACACGTGTGTTAGGGTAGAGAATGGGTCAGGTTCCCCAGCCATTCAGGACAGAACAAGACGGCCTTGACAGTGCCTTCACGACCCTCTCAAACTCATTCTCCCTCTATTCTCTCCCTTAAACCACCCTAAAGTGTCGTAGAGAGCTTTACACATCACCTATCACTTAATTCAACAATACCACACAAAAGATAGTTCAACTGCTCTTTAGTATCGTGGATTGTAAGACGTTAAGGGTGTCGAGAGATATATAATCCGGATAATCTACTCCCCGTAGATATCAAGTCATCTGAAGTCGTTATAATAGTGCATAGATATCTCCAATTATTTATAAGAAACACTGCTACATGATAAAGAATCAGACAATCTCATTGAATATGACCCTTATTTTCGGGTTAATAAAACCCTGTATATGATTGATAAAAAATGCTCACCGCACATACGGTAGATGAAAATTTACTATACTTAAAAACTAATATATTAATTTGTTTGCTCTGTTTAAAAGATATGAGAGTTATTTTTTTACAAGATCTCTTTAAATTAGATATGTTGGGGTCTTTTTTCGTTGACAGCTGAATTATTTTATAATCCACACCAGCTTGTTAGCGCTTCATTATTTCTCATATAATTTTGTCAGATTTGCCACATATGGGAATTAATTGGCTTATACTTCATTAAATAATCACGGTGAAGAGATATTGATGGGTGGACGAGGGGTAAGAAGCAGGCCTCTAAAGTGGGACGTCGATTGCTACTAGCAAATCTCATTCATCTACTTGTTTGCTACTTGATAAAATGAGCCACGCCCATAATCTGGCTTACAGAGAGAAATGATTGACAAGTAGGCGTGTCGCCTACAGAAGCGTTCATTGAGTGAAATAGGGGTGATGAAATAAGTACTATTCAATTCTTTTATCTACTAGTCGTTGAATATCCTGTAAAACAACAAACTTCTTTTCATTTTCTATTCTAAAATATTTTAAATATATTTGATTGACTAAAACAACTCGATGTTGTTACAACTGAAAGAAAAATATCCCGACGTGAGATAGGTGAATTAATCTATAGCCCCTTTCGCTGATTGGACCAGGCCAACTGGGCAGGTATTAATCTCTGTTGTGCGCATGCGCGGTAGATAATGAGCCGTCAAGGATGGCCAGTATACAAACAGGCCCAGTTTTCTGACCACCCAGATTTTCCCTTGACATAACAAAGTAGATTGGAGAGTGACAAAACTTGGCATTTGAGACTGAATTATTCTTCAGCTAAGTGGAGTGGGCTGAGTGCAGTTATGTCTCTGAGTCCTAAGCACACTACACCGTTTTCCGTCACCGACATACTCAGTCCCATCGAAGAGACTTACAAGAAGACGACCATAGAAGCTGCCATTCCACCCCTGGCCACGGCCTATCGTAACCCTCAACATCAGATGGGAAGTATGAGCAGCATGAGTGTCCCCGTTACCAACCCTTACCATAACTATGTGCCCCAGTTGTCTCATCACACCCCAAGTTTCCCCTCACAGTACTGTAACGGATCCGAACTTTCCCACTATGGTGATCCCGTGAGGCACTCTACAACCAGTTGGTATGGAGCCAACACAGATCCCAGATTTGCCAGTAAGTCACTTTTTTATCAGGTTATTTCGGTGATTTTTTATTCGTAATCTGTTATTTAATAGTTTAAGTACAAATTCCCCAAACCAGAAGCTCGAACTGCCCTTAGACGAGTTATATCTAACCTTAAAATGCCCTGTGTTCGCTTTTGTGTGCTGTAAACATGGGGAAATCTACACCTCTTTTGAGAGTATATGTGCGTCCCAATTTTCATATTTTATCCAAACAATTCAGTCAAATACTGTCTAGCGCGTAGTAAGCTAGGCTAAGCATTTGTTTTGATGAGTATGATAATTCGTTCGTATCAGTGAAAAATGAGGTTAGCGTGAAGATTTTATTTACCACTGAAAAGAGCCCTTTCTCGCATATCAATTGAATAAATTGCACTTTAACCAGTTTCAAGTTTCTTGTGAATCAAAGCAGCTCCCATCTCGAGAACTCTCGCTCTTCAAATCATCTCAACGAGACAAAAAACAGGTCGTTGAGATATACTTCAATCTTGTTGTTGAAAATGACCTTTAAGGCCCCCAAATTTTAAACAAATATTAGATTTGTTTCTATTTCTATATATATGTGTCTGTGCGTTGTAGCGTATTCCTTTAGTACTCTTTTGTGACTGAGTATTTTTCGAATATTTTCACGTTTACTTGATTTTGAACCCCGTGCGACAAGCATGCTTCATTTTTCTGCTATACGATTTATATTAACGTTTCAATATTCCAACAAAATGGAATACAAATTCTGGTGCAGTATCAAAACTAGGTGTTATGTATTTTGTAGATGCTGTAATTATCGTAGTTTAATTGGAACTTTATTATACTTATAACTTCAAAAAGTATACTCTTTTCACTAAAGAAGAATAACAAACAAAGTGAACTCGTATCTGATAATTCCAAAATATAGCTTCAAAGATTGCCCACTAAAATAACATCAGGATTTTTAACTTCTTTAAACATTCTCTTTTAAAATAACATCAGTCAAAGCATTTTAAAAATATATAGATAGTATTTGGATATGTTGGTCAATTTGTTTTTTCTCTTTGACAAATTCGTGTCAAAATTATTGAAATCAAAAGTACTCCGTTAAGCACGGTTCACGAGAAAGTCTGTTACATGCAGAAAATTGTATCTTGTAGTGGTTATTTTAGTATTCGTGTTTAACCCAGTGACCGCTGAACTCGGTAAAGATTTGAATAACGGTGATAATCAGTGTTATAAAAAGTTAGACGAAATGGGGATACTATGTAGATCATCTATAAGTCATATCAGTATAATAAAGATCAAGTCAATTTGACCCCATGTATAAACAATGATAGTTGAAAATTCACATAAATGCTTTCATTTTCCTACTCCGTATTTAAGAAGGACTTGAGTCTCCTGACGACAATTCAACAAAGCGTATAAAATTTGAATTTTGCAATCAGTCTATTTTTTTATCACAGTCAAACATTTTATATTTTGATAGCATTAACATTAACCTAAGTAATCACTAAAATGTCAAAACTAAAAAAAATATTTTATCAATTTAGACTGTTGATATCCGCGGAGCTCTTATTTTGTCAAAACATTTTGCTACCTTAAAAAAGAAGCAAATATGGAAATATCTACATAATATTTCCTAACGTGACATTATCATACAATAGGTCATTGATAAAGGATTGAATATGATAAATAATCTCTGTCACAAATCAATCATATCCAGTAATACACGCATTATGATATAAGTTTAGTTAAAGGTATCGAGCCAAACCGTTAAATTCTTATTTAAAATATTTTACAAAATCTCTGTGTTCAATCATCTATAACAGAAATTGACATTTCATCATGATATGCGAGGCCATATAGATTTATAAGCCGTTACGGTGATCTAGAATGATGAGTGAAAATGTATGTTTAGGATATTATGGGACACGGGTAATAGTAAATCGACGATGAGAAATAACACCTACCTCGTTTTTGAGCGGTTAAATGCAGTTATAATTATGAATAAATATGTAAACCTTATTTCAGTAAAAACAAGAAAAGAAAATTTTCATTTCCTTTAATTTTTTTTTTTTTAAATTAAATGATTTAAAATTGATAATACCAATATGCCTTAATGCACATTAAACATATAAAGTATGTCACAGATTCAAACACATTTCAGCAACACTCCCAAATAAAGCAGAAAAATGTTTAAATCCTCATATTTCGTAGGTGAAAACATTAAAAAAAATTCACTCATATTTTGGCACAAAATGCGGGTATCAATTCTAATGCCGTTTTATTGCCGTAATGTCCTGTGCACCCCACGGCGGACTTAACAAAAACAGTTAACAAGGTGTTGGGTGTTTAACTGTCCAATGTTCTGATCGCACGTGTCTAAACATACTTTCTCACCTGTCAATATATTTAGGTGACAAGCACACAACATAATTATCGCGGTATTTTTGTGTCGTTTAACTCTGTCCGAGTGGGACAACGTGGTTGTCCAGATCAGTCCCAATCGTCGCGTTACCCCTGCTCGATTCGTCCGCAATAAATTAGGTAATCCTCCAATACGGGACCCGCTTATGACACCTCGCTAACAAAGAAATTCTATCCTCCCCACTGTTTGGGAGCATGTCAGAACAACATGTGTACGCTATGCATATGTTACAAATTTATATATCATTATTTTACAAAATAACTAAGCAGTTAAGTAGTCACGCTTATTTGTTACCTATTTAACGTTCTCGTCAATCTAAACCAATTATACTCTCTGCAGTAGATTAAAGTATAATAACAAGGAAATTATTCTTGAATAAAATTTATAAGGTTTATAAACAAAATAAATCATAAATCAAAATCTTCTTTGATTTAAAAAAAAGTCGACCAAGTAGTTGACAAATTAATACGAACACGAGTACGAACAATATAATTATTGCTACATTATTTAAATAAAATAACGTTGAAAAATAATTCTGCTAGCATTGATAAAATGTATACCATCTAACCAAGCAAATAGTCTTATATTTTATTACCGAAATACACATGTTTCTTGTTGACAAAAAAAACGTATCTGCACCACACTTCTGACGAGACGTTTATAAAGTTAATACAAATTTTATGACAAAACCCGCCCCCCACATGGTACACTTCCCGAATAAGAGAATATACCTCTATTCTAATATTCACACGTCAAATTTAGAAATTTCTTAATATACATGATCTGCTTTTGTAAATGAATTTATTGACATATTTATTTTTTGTTACTTGTAGGGAATTCGTGTTAATTAGACTAAAATGTTACTATTTTATTTCACTCCAGGTTACGCCGCAGTATCCCGTCTGATGGGGCCCAGCTCATGTGCCATGAACCCTATGGGGACTGGGATGAATCACATGAGTATGTCGCTCTCTGGCATGGACCAAGCTAAGATGCACGGCATGCAATTCCCTTTAACCCAAAGACGAAAGAGACGAGTTTTATTTTCACAAGCTCAGGTGTATGAACTAGAAAGACGGTTCAAGCAGCAGAAATACCTTTCTGCCCCTGAGCGGGAACACCTGGCCAGTATGATCAATCTAACACCCACCCAGGTGAAAATATGGTTTCAAAATCACAGATATAAGTGCAAACGACAACAGAAAGATAAAGACAAGATGGATACTAGTCAATCATCCAGCAATGGGAGTAGCCAGAGCAGTCAGTCCTCTCAGGGCCAGCAACAACAAAGCCAGAACAATTCCCTACAACCGTCCCCTCGTCGTGTCGCCGTACCAGTGCTCGTGAAGGACGGTAAGCCGTGCTCAGGGGGTGGTGGTTCGGATGGACAGGCGACCTCAGCGCCCCCTGCCCATCATCAATCTTCAAGTCAGGTGCAACAACAACAACAAAACTCTGTTAGTTTACATCAGCAGACACCTCACGTGTCCCAGGGTTCGATTCAGTCCCACCACAACTCTGCCTCGCGGTCATCACTCCACCAAGTGAACAATTTAAACTCCAGCGTTCTGGGAACTCATGTAACTAACAGTCACTCACAGAATTCACTGAATAGCCACGGTCTGAACGCTGCCAGCCTGGGATACACCGCCGTCAGTGTTAATGGTGCGGGCATGACGTCATCACCTTATTTACTCAACGGACGAACATGGTAACACTAATCAATTATTTTATTTTAGATTTGTCAGTTTATTTTTTTTATACCTTAGAGACGCAATTTATCATTTCAGAATTTCAGTCATCTTTTGAATTCTACGCGTTAGGCGTATATCATTTGAATATGATTTATACCACTAGAGGTTTAACGCGGATAGCGACTAACCCCGAGACAAGGGACCATAAAGCAATTGGGAGATATATATGAAGGTTATAAAAGCAGGAAGGTAAAGGACAGCTAGTGGGAACGCATTTGCTCAGCGGCTATAAATGTGAGATATCCTCAGATAAAAATTTACATTCCCTCCAAGGATTTATGATTCCCTTTCATTTTATAGTCAGGTAAAATGAAATACAATTTAGCGGCTGTAAAAATTTAGACAAACTATTTCAGCTGTCATCGCGACACTAAATTTTTCAAAAATCCTGATCGGCAAAACCATTGTTTGCTTTAATCCTGTTTTTATGTCGTCTCCGGAGAACAATCTTAATTATGTTTACAATGGTTACATTTCTACGACTAGTAAATGTAATGGGGACAAAACGTCAAATAATGCTTTCGTTTTGATTTTTTTTTTTGTTAAATTTGATTCCTACAAAAATTCTTACCTGTGAAATGGAAATGTTATGTTAGCATCGTTAAAGTGGAAACTATATATGTGTCGGTAAAATACGCAACTGTCCACAAAATATTATACAGATATAAACATTGGCTTTATCTGTCCACTTAATACTTGTAGATCAGTTTTGTTTGGAATATTTCTGATAAGGTCGACTACAATTGTCCTCATTGACACATATCACTCTATGTCAATACTTAACAAATTGTTCAGTTATTATTTGGGGTAGTAATTTGAACTCGTATGTTTTATCTCTGTATAAGCTAGTCGACTGTTATATGCCTGACCAGCACGTTGTGTATGTAATGTTACTCTGTATTTATTCCACGGACAATTCTGTTTGCTGATATGAGTGAGACTTGCTGTTAAATATATAGTGACTATACCTCACAATAACAATTTGGTATTGACCACTTTGACAATCACGTGATGATCTCTGTTCCATGGGTATATTTGATGACAAACATTTATGAACATTACCTGCCCGGAACATGTTATCCAAACGCACATGAGCTGATGTGAAGGTTTTGTTTTCGTCACAGTTGATCTTCAGTGGGAAATGATGAATTTTCTGTGTGAAATTCTGGTGTATAAGTGTTGTGTGAATTGCCGTAAACTGACTTTAAATCTATTTTACAACACGGCTATAACATTGACAATGTTGTACAATGGTTTGGTGTCCAGACGAAAGATAATTATCTCAAATATGTTTATGAATATATTAACTATTATCAATTGGTATCAATCGTCAATGTCTATATATATAGTACATTTATATTTGTTTATATGTCTCATTTACATTGAATGTAAATTAAACCATTTTGTTTCTCATGAATGTCTTGTGAAATATACATGTCCTACAAATAAAGTAGGTTTAAATTATTCCTGTTTTTCTCGTAATAATTCGTCTATTCGGCTCGTTTTGAAAATACACAGATAGGAATCCTGAAAAGAAAACTTATCACATTTACATATTAAGCTAGTTTTACTTCCTATACAGATTTGACAAACTCAGTATAGAATTCCGGGTGTATACAGGAGAGCTACAAATGTCTGCGTAGAAAGAAATACAAATACACTTTTCTACTTCGAAGTAGGTTATGGACGTTTTACACTGCATCGATTAATTATTAACTGTCCAAACTGGTGTCCAGATTCGTGAATTTCGATCTAGCAGAGAGTTGACGCTTTCTTAAGGTATATATATACATGCTCCCTATTTGTTGGATGAGAGTCAAAATCTACTATCAAGAACGTGTTAAATACTCCGCGCTATGAGCGTCCAGATCAATGACATATGTGACATTTGTTTGAACTTCTGCACACGGAGACTTATATATCAATATCAGAAAAGAAACTAATTTTCTTTTCAAAAGCCATTTTCGGGATGAAGAACAAAATATTTATACAAATAAGTTCTCTGTCTAGAAAACTAAAAATCAACCTAATATTTCCTTTATTTCGAATACATAGGAAAACACCATGTGCCTTCAATAAATTAACATAATCTGGACATTTTTTATTTAATTTTCCCCAGACTTTAACTTTTTTCTAAACTAAGATTAAAATTGCCAAAACCCCTAAATACTTCATTAAAATTTTCTCGATTAAAAGTATCTTAGAATTATTACATCGTAAATTTTGGGTTAATTTAGCCAGTCTGGGAATGGGACCATCAGCATTATAAAACGTTTTATCGCCACCAGTACATCTAGGTTCAGCTATTATTCTAGTGCTAAAATATATAAATAGAATAAACAGTGCGGTGTAATGTGAGATGTTTCAAAAGAATCTGGTTAAGTTGCACTAATTTAGAGAACAATCCGCCAGATAAACTACATAGTGTTAATGGTTTAACGCCTATAATGGTACACCATGATGTAGGGGAGATTTCGACTGGTGCGTGACCGGCGAAGTGGCTCTATGCAGGCGGGGCGGGTGTTAGCCAGCGACCCTCCTCGCAATGAGCTCATGTCCCTAGAGGCCTTCGCTGATGTCCAATCGAGAACGGTTAACTGCCAGAAACGGAGAAAGGGTCGACTATCTAGGCAGAGAAAGATGAATACGCCCATTGCAGTGAGTTCCCCGAATGAGGTCTGTATCATTCAATTATGAACACGTCTTTTGTAATGCTTTATTCTTATTACATTTATCTACATTAATCATGCTTCATATAACATGGAATAGAGAAATCCTTCATGTCTGAAACTATGCCATCCCTTTATTCAATATATTGCGACTCAAAGCAACTGCCCGGACATCAAATAGCTTACATTTGCTAATAATATTGTGATCTAAATTAATGCATTTCTATAGCAATATTAATTTTGTATATAATATCAGTGTGTTATACTTATTTATTTAACTGCCTTTTATTTTGTATTTATCATATACATATAAGGCTCATTTAGTTATTGCTTACTAAAGCTTTTGTAGTCATTGGATCTAAACTCAAACTCAGACGGGTTGAATTGTTCCACTTTAACTTTGCCTGGCTTAAATATTGTAAATAATTTAAGTATTAGATATGCTTTATTATAGTATTGGATAAATAATTTCCAAAGGCATTGCTTTAAAATATAAAGCATTCGCTGTAATTCGCATGGCAGAGTAGAAGTCGCATGGGTTCGACTCGCGGCAGATGCAACCAACCACTACAGTGTTATTAACCCTTAAACGGCTCAAAGTGAGATAAAAAAAAATTTCCTGGGCATATCTTTGGAGGTGGCTTAATATTTCAAATTAATATTTAATAATATTAATATTAAAAATATATTTGTGAAATAATTGCACTTCTCTGCATCTGATTACTTCTGATGTGTCCAGTATGTGAGCTTTCTTCATGCATGCCTGATATTAACTGTGCCATTCTATTTAAGGAGCCGTTTTAATAAATATGTAAAGAATTGTAATAACTAATAATTGTAAGCAACAACCAATAGTCTACAACGAGAACTATGTTCTGTGTGTGTTTTGAAAATAAAATTAAACAATTCATTTAATTAGGAACTCCGTTATTGGACACTTTGACGCCAATTATCTTTAAAACTACACTTTATATTAAGGTTTTATTCCCGTTTTACTTGTTAAAAGTATTAAAACATTACTTGTATTCACAAACAAGACAAGTGTTCTTTGTTGCGATATTAGGTTAGTTTCCTTCAATAACTAGTATCTAATTTCGTCATTAACCCCTATGCGTCTTCATAGCTTTTGTGTGAACTATCTTTTCGTTTACTCATTTCTTTGTTCATAATCTGAATGTCTGGCCTATATTTGTATATCTTCCCTTTCTGTGCTAGTAAAATATAGTCCATCTTCTCTTATTCATGTCGGCATCGATGTTTGTTGTCAGACAGCGGATCGATGGTTTGATCTCACAGCTCGGATCTACCATTTCACACATACTTATATCATATCTACTTCATTTATGTAAGAATACTTGATACTCATTTACCTGTTGTATCTGAAGATAAGTGGTCTAAGATATATAAGAAGTAAAATTGATCTTTAGAAGCTCGGATCAAAACTGGGACCATACTTTGTTTAATATTGACTATATGCTTGGCGATCGAAATTTCACCTGTATTTAAACGTCAAAAAAAAGAGAGATGAAAACTGGGCAAAGGCTATGTCATGAATGTATGGCACTTTGCTGGAACCACTCTAGGCATCTTGTAGATAGATATAACCCACGCAGTTAGTGTAGCTCAATAACAAGGAGACTTAATGGCTGTGGAGTATCGATGGTGGCTGGAGGCTAGAGAATGGTAGCGTTAGATTACCTGTCATCACACATCTCACCTGTCACTAGGTAAATACTTTCATCCCGCAGGTAAATTGATCAAGGTGTCCTCAGTCTTTAAGCTATTGTATCCTATTGCCAGGCTGTCAGTTTTTTTTATTAAGATTCGCCTTATATCGTAACGCTTTCTTAGAAATTAGGTTAGGCTTATAGAAAAACTTAACACTATATATCATGATATATCTGCATATATTTTATTCTAAATTCAATTTAAAAAAATTAACGAATGAATTTCATTTTTTATAATTTAAAAAAATTGACAAAATACACCGTGTTAAACTGCTGCCTTCTTTAGAAAGAAACCGAAGAAGTGAAGGTTGGTAACTCTTTCCTGGGACCATGTTAGGCGGTGTAGTACATCTAAACTGCATGTATGTGATTTTCAATGGAGTATTACTGCAGTAAGCGAATATGAGGGGGGATTCTTGAGGGTGGGGGGCTGACTGTTGTATTCTTATGTTCACATCGAATTTATTTCCTTTTCTTGTATTATAAAAATTCTTTGCCTTCAGCTTTTTCTTTTTAGTTACTTGTTTGATTTTCTTTTTTCTTAAAACGTCAGAACTTGCAAATGAAAAATGTAAAATGTTCGTAAAAAACTAAATGTTCATCAACCCAGTTCGTGCCGAGTTAATCTATGAGATTCACATTGCACGAAAACCGCACGTTAAATGGTCATATATAATTCTGGGTAGACGTAGGCCTACAATATGTGTGTCTTATAAATCGGTAATGAGAAAAATATGATATCAAACATTTAAACTCCATGCTGCTGTAGAAATGTCTAGTTTTTTTTTCGATACTGGGTTTAACAAATTAATATGTGTAAACGGGGTTCGCAACATCTTTTCAGAGCGCCAGCCTGTTCCTGGCAGATAGATGATAATCCGCTGAATTTGCAAATCACACGAAGGTGAATACATACAGAGCAATTTCTTAATGGATCTAGAATTACAGATTATGTTTGCATATAATTTGTAAACGTGTGGGCTGTGTCGCGTTCAGACCAGTTGGTAAAATAGCTCTATTGTCAAGAAGAAAGAGGGAAAAAGAGGATAAGAAATTAGACTGGGTCAGACAGAATAAACCGAGCTATTTGGCAGAAGTCGACAAACACCTGAGTGATTATTAGCGAGCTAGTTCACCTCCCCACGGATTATACCTCTCACACCCCTGTTATCATAACAGACACTCGCGTCGTTTGAGTTCGCATTTAAGCCCTATCTACTTTAACAAGACCCATGTTTCAAAACACCGGGCTTTGTTTTTTGCTGTACAAATTCCACACACCTGTAATATTGAAAGATTGCATGCACTTTACACACGAATAAGAACAACATTCCTCTCTCTTACAAAAAATATAATTTTGAACCATGCAACGAGATTCACATCTATTGTCACTGTTCAACCCTTCGGTGAACTTTCAACACAGATACACGTACAGGCCGTCTTAAGAATGAAACACCGATGTGTGCTGTGGTTTCGCGAGGGTATTGTCGTAAATAGTCGGTTTCCGTATTAATTAGGTATTTAATTTGTTGCAAAAGTCTATTACTTGTTCATTTTATTAGAAAAAAAACCACCTACATGTGTGTTACTATCTTAATTTGTAATGTCTCTTTATTCCAGTGTATGTAGCCTACTTTATCCCAGCTTTAATTCGCCTATCAAATTGCGGTATCGCTTTTTTGTCCCACTCGTACATTTCAAACTATCCGTTTTGGCTTAGGAGACACTGTATCTTCATTTATCCTCCATTGAAAGGAAATAACCTGTAATTTGTCGCTGAATAAGAGGTGTCACTTTTACAGAACGTTGTGCTTTACTCTGTCAATCCATTCTAGCATCAGTAAATTACTAGTTTTGATCGCCTTGTAACCGGGACATTATTACTTGTCGCTCAGCACCTCTCTTCTTTCTTTAAGCTCAACCAGCCTATACTTGAGAAATCTACGCGATCATTAACATCACTGATACAACAAAATAATTCCTGGTTTCGTTGAACAAGCAGTTTAGAGAGAGTTTCCGCATGAAAGGCGCCCCTGAATGGCCTCCATTGGGTGCCGTGTGGAGTGCTCGCCCCTTTTCAAATTAGACAATAGATGGCGCTTGTATTAGGCCGCCAGGTGCTGTGACCACACCGCCTAACATGGTCCCAGGAAAGAGTTACCAACCTTCACTTCTTCGGTTTCTTTCTAAAGAAGGCAGCAGTTTAACACAGTGTATTTTGTCAAAACGTGGATGGTTAATAGAGCCCAGTGTGCAAATTAACAAACATATGAATCTAGTTTCAATGTGTTTCTTTAATTGTCTGCTCTCGTCACATATGTCACACCTTGCGCCCTCGATTCAAGAAAATATATTTAAATTTCAGATTTTGTTTGTAAATTGTTGTTATTAGTGCTTTAAGCTATTGAACACATGAAACAGTTGCTCGATACAAACTATTATTATTCCAAATTTTACCTAATAAAACGCAGTACCGATTCCTAATTATTTTGTCAAATTTATTAGATTTTTATTTAAGCATCAAAATGTATTTATAGCCTTCCCATCAACACAAACGTTTCTGTCCGAATCAAGATAAACTGTGCTCTTCTGTCCACGAGCACAAGCCGTATTATCGATGGAGGAGGTGTATGGTGGGCGTTATGGGGTGTGGCTGGCTCGGACATAACACTAGCCCCCGGATTGACGCCAATCTGCCATAAACGCCTCTATAGTTTGTATAACTTGAGTGGTCATTGTGGACCCTAACCGACCTGACACTTCTTATAGCACGATACGGCATGTTCAACTAATTAGGTACTGTAGATATAAATGTTAGAGTTACACCGGACTTTTATCCAATAAAATAGAAATGCCTCAAAGGACTTTCACCGTAAAATAGATGAATTGTATGTTTAAGCCTTTGAAAAACGTGTTTATTTATCGTTTTTCTCAAAACTGTAAATGTTAAAAGTTTTGCTTATCAACAATTATTACATGTATATGATTTCATCTTCCCCAATACTTCTACAAGCTTCTTTCATGTACATTAAACACATTCAATTGCTTCGGTGCCTTTTTTTTCCTTCTTTTTCTTCTGTTTTTTCACGGACATTTTCAAAGTCAAAGTGAGTTTGTTTATGTAATGTCGATGATGAATAGGCTACAAGAAACATTAGCCTATAGACTACTTACGCCGTGCTTGTATGTTTGTTTGTTTGGTTCGAATTTACGTCACATGTAAGGTTATTTCACTTACTGTATATGACGGAGTGCAGACCAAAAGTTAAAGAAAACCATTGTCGACATCACCGAGAATTTGAAGCATTCAACTAATCTGAAGACAAAGACCACCCAAATCTCTCCCCACAACAGGAATACAAAACGAATTTGCGTTTATTAAGTTATATACAATTTTTTTAAAGATGTTGTTGCATTCAAAGTGTAGTAATGTCTTCAGCAGATTTACCGTGTTTGCGGAATATTTTCTTTTTTGGATTAGTCGAGAACAAATATAAAACAATCGACCAATCAATACTCCGCAAATAAAGGAAACATCCTATAGTCGTAGCTACACGTTGATTGATTATTGTAATTATTTTAACAATGTCAGTTGATGTTTCCTTGTATTTGTATCTATATATGTTTCAGTCCCGGGTTCGAATCCGGTGGAGGCAAGCAAATTTTTCTCTCTTCATTTATTCAAAATATATATGTTTCGTATGATCCGTCATTGCCTCGTAGATCTGGTAAATGTTTTGTTTATTTTGGTTGTTGTTTTGGGGTTTTTTTGCGGGGGAGGGGCATTCTTCTTCTTTTTTTTCCAGCTACACAGTTTGACATTTTTGCCTGCATGACAGTCTTTGAAGCAATTTAAGCTCACTCTATGGCGCAAATCATTCAGTATATGGGAGTCGCCAGCTAAATCAAAATATTCATGAAGTACGTTACTACATATCTTATTGTGAGAAAACACCTTAAGCAAGTAGGTGTCCACGTTGTGGTAACGTCCCATTCATTTACAAAGAATACGTTTCGCTGTTTAACTAATAATTAATTAGGCTAATATTGATCGACATAAATCATGAATTGTAAATCAAATTTGTTTAATGACTTTCCCTTTGAATTAAGATGAATTAATAACGCTGTGCGTTACCACAGCTTTTCGTTGTTTATTTTCCATTGAATTAGCACTTATGATTTTGTAAATAAACTTTAATTGTGGCTATTGCAACAACGACAGTAAATGGCGTTTGTATGAAAGCTAGAACAGTAGTATGTTGACGTTGTCTGTTTGAATTTGGCACCTGTCATTCTTTATGCAGTTGGCCAGCATGTCTCAAGTAGTGTCTACCCGTGGAAGATGACACAAGTTTCTGTGGATTTAGATAAAGCGTTAGAAACACGTGTTGACGATTCTGGACTAACACTATAAGCCGCTAAACACTATATTAATCCATACCATCTGAGAGTCGATTGGTCTCTATCCTTTAAAAGGACACAAAACATTTACTTTACAATTCTGCTCAAGTATGCCAGTTTATAAGAATGTGGACAGTTGAAAACCTGAGTGGCGATAGAGCTGTACTTGAGGCACCTTCCGGTTTATGTAAACACCGTACTCCATTGTTACCACATTGATCCATCGCCCATTCCTTGTTACTATATGTTTTCAACAAAGACCCAGTCATCACGTGATCCTCGTTATATGGCTGTATACCATATTCCGTTGATCCATTATTCACGAAACTTTACACCTAACCAAATGTTCTTTTTAGCATTTGTTGTAATTTAAACAGTTTGTGTCTATGACTTAAACATGTTGTTGACTTTCTCAGGGTTACATCTGCCAACTGCTGTCTGTATTTACTTATGGCCCTTCGTCAACAAAGAAATACGTTTGCAGATCAAATGGAATCTCGCCTAGGTGAAGTTAAAGTATAGGACTAGCCTATCTTTTGTATCGGTTTTTACAAGCATGTCTTCCAATGTTTTTTCAATTACATACTAAAAAGTGCAAACATTTTCTCATATTTTCATGATTGTTCGATTTACATATCCATTGCAATGTTTTTATTTATTTTTTAACAAAATAGGAATTTTTTTTTTTTACGTTTTCTCAATCTAAACGTTTCTTCTGATTGCTTCTTTTTTTTTGTGCGTTAATTTATTTTTGTTGTTGTTGTTTTTTGTTATAACTTTTATTATTATTACTGTTTGTATTATTATTATTATTGTTTGGGTTTGAATGTTGTTACGTATTCTTGCTTTGTCTTTGTTGGGTTTTTTTTAATTTAAATACACCTGTCATTAATTTTGTACTTATTTATTCCTTTGTAATTATAATTCTTTCTGAATACAAATCTCGCTATTGCTCATAAAACAAATGTATAATTAATTGTGAGCGAAAATCAGGAATTTGTTACCAAATAAGATGTCGATAGGAATCTGTTGTATATCTGTATGTCACATATAATGTGAGAGACCCTGTCAGGTTAATACTAGGGCTCGAACCAGGACTTTCACACTATCTGCGCGCAATATCGACATACAGTCTGGAATTCGTTTTTGTATATATATTAATCTTGTACCTGACATTCACTATACGCCTAGTTTAAGTTGTTATCTAACCGATATATCGATAAAATATATATGTTTAATATAGGTTATTCCGAAAAGGTTGAAAGTGAGGATTCTCAGATATTTTGGCTTAAACTTTCCCTGATAAACCAGCTTAACAATGCGAGATTTTTAAGAGATATTTGTTGTTCTGTTCTCGGTGATGTACCTGACTTTAAAATGTTATTCTAAATAGGAAAATATATAAACCGGGTAATGTTAGCGTATGTTTAAGTAAAAAAACGTTATCTATTTATTTTTTTTTATTTTTTTATTAATTATTTACTTATTTATTTATTTATGACTATATTTGAAAGGGCAGTTCAGAGATCAAATTATCTGACCATAAAAGCGATACATTTTTACCCAAAAATAACATTGTCATTTCGTCAAATTTTTCGAGCACTGTTAAATGTTATTCAAGAAATTGAGTTTTCGAGTTATTTACATCTTTTCACATAAATTTATTATTATCGTAAAACTAAGCAAACAGTCGTCTCGTTGTTGTGTATCTTTCACCAAACTTTGCGGGAAAATCTGAAACTCTCAAAATACAGTAAATATTGTAGGAAAATTGTAGTACATAGCGTAAATGTGTCCTAAACTATTTTGTTGTTCGACGTATTGTGTCCATGATCCCCCGGTCCACTGCAGTTGAAGGTAATATTTTGACCAATTCTTTTAATGTAATTTTATCACACATGAATTATTTTATGTCACTAAATTATTTCTGTTAAAGGGAAGAGAATTATTTAACAAAGCGACAGGATTAACTTAAGAATGTTATCTTGCACATTTTCGGGCATGCAATAATTTTTTTGTGGCTTGTTTTATTTCTTTATTTTTTTTATTTTTTTTATTTTTTATTTTTTTTGCTCTTGCTATACTTGTTATTTATCTGATCAATGAAAATCCTGAACAAACTAAAATATTGTAAAAACTGTAGAATATTGTGACATTTTTGGTTCACGTGGTCAAAACCTATGTCCTTACCAAAGTGATGATGTCACTGTTACATGTTATCAGTTTAGAGTACTCTATAAGACTCGACAGATACGGGAAATGGTCACTTCAAATACCACCTCAGTCCTTCAGTATAGCTCAAAGTACAAGGCAGATAACCTTCTTACATAGAGGTATATGTGTGTGTTTTCACGATAATCACTGATAAATAATACTAATAGTGTAATATCCGTCGGGTACATCAGCTATACTTTGTACGATATATTGTCTAAAATAGTCTCACGTGGAGAAGTGAAAACTAACAGCACAATTTATTTGTTTCGGTTGGCTAATGATAAAGCCATTGCAAACTGAAACGTGGATAGTTGAGTTCCGTTTTGGTTTACTTTTTTTTCCTTTAGCGCATCAACACACTATATATCTAATTAATTTTTATTGTGGTCAAATATGCTCAATTTTCAATGATAATTATATGACTTATTCAAAGCGATATTCTCACCTATCCTGCAATCATGTGTTACGGCTAAAACCTGACAACCTAGAGCGTCGTTTAAGAAAATAAAATCTCTAAATCAGTGACAACAGAAACCAAATTACTATTTTCCTTGTTAGGCTGTCACTCCAGTGATTGCGCTTCGAGTTGCAATGCTCAGCTTTTTGTCACTATATGGCATCCGTATTTTTTGTCCTTGCAATACAGCATGTGGAAGGAAACCCCTCGGAGCTAGGTTTAGATTGGTTTTTCTCTAGTCAATGGCTGCTATTCCCTGGGAATCAACTGGCCGTATAAGTTCTTAGATCACGCTTAACACGAGCAAGCGCTACCATTTATCGAGGAATTGGGGTGGACAAGTTAACCGAGTAACGTCAGCTTGGAAATGAGGAGTTGGTGGGGTTATGATCATGGCTCCGGGCGCCATCATGATTTCTACACAAAGTGACACTATACATAGCTGTGCAAAGGGGAGGCTGACAATAGGGAGAAACAGAGACTCATTGCTAACACTATTATCCGCTAAATCTGAACAGAAGCAATCACGTCAGCTCAACACTATATGGCCTATCAAAGACTAAGGCGTAAAAGACGGGCAGCAAATTGGCGAACCCTTTTTCGCTGTCTACTCGCCTTGTTAGTAAAACGTATCGTGAATGAATTCACGCAGAAAGAATGAGTAAAGTTAGTTTTGTTCCAATTTGTGTACGAGTCCTCCATCCTCCTTCAACAATTTTCGGATATACTGTTGACGGCACTCATGACGGGCGATCAGCCAGCACTTCTCAATAATACAGACCTCTTAAAATGTCGCCTTGTCAAAATGCTGAAGAGATTTCTCGCTTCATCACCCACCTTAAGGCAATTCCACGTGGAAACCAATGTCTAACCCGACAACCGAATGGCCTTTTAGAGCCAATATAGCTGTACGTGACCATAGAACACCAGCCTTTTATATCTTCTGATCAGGATTGTTCACATCACTGAATTCCCCAAATGAGTCTTCATAGATTTCCATCTAGTTTTAATAAAGATATTTGGTTTACCTTGTTATAATAGTTGATTATATTTTTTCGAAAAGCTAAATCCTTGACTAAATGATATAGAATAGATTAGCTTTATGTAAAATATGTTATATTCCTTGATTAAGTTGTTTCATTGGATCAACATTATTAAATCGCGAGTTCAATATGGTACCGACCAGCACCCTCCTTACATTTTATACCCTGGAAACAGATTTTGTTTTTTATGGCAACAGTCAACACCTTTGAAGCAGATTCGGCACAAAGAAGGGCGACAAAGCGTGTGATAGTTCTCTTGACCCGTGGCTACTGAGCCGAAAATCAAACACAGCCCATACACACGTTATTGGCCTGTTATACAAACGGATGACAAGGCCCGGATGTAAGCTCGATTAAAGCCATGTTCTCTCGCTCCGTACATCGAGGAGAAAATCGAACGAAAGAGGAACGTAAATTTATGGAAATCGACAGGGAACTAATTGTTGGCTGCCTATATGACTGGTTTCATTTGGAGGCCTGTGGGCAAGAGTCAGAGGCTGGGTGTCAAAGTTTGCCATAGCAGTCTAATCACTTCACTGCGCTCCCCGCAATCGATTGCAGAGGAAATTAATTCACACGCGAACTGATACAGAGTTTGGCAGTGCATAGGCCAAGAGGAAACTCTCCCGGACTGAGGCTTTTATCCTTTAGCAGAGCTCACATCACCGACACCCACGGTGAGAGAAGCCAAGGACAATATCCACCTCTAAATAATATATGGTTATGAAATGAAATTCTCCTTTAATTCGATGAGACAGTTTCCGTCAATACTGACTGCTTGCTACCAGCACGTCTATTTTCTCATTAACCAATCTGATTGGCTTCACTCAGTCGACTCTAACTTCACGTTTAAACCATGACCATGCTCAACTTAAAGGCAGGGAGTACAGCATTTAGTTAAACATCTGGTTAAATAATAGGACGGCCAATTTGTGTCAAAGGACAGGAAAACATCCCGGCCTTCAGACGAGTAAAAGGTTTTCCATCTCCCGAATATAACTGCGTCTTTCCATCGTTAAACAGCTACGTCGTTTCTACAAAAGATCAGTTTCAATTTCCATACCTTTGATAGCACATCAACATAGGCATTCAGTGGCAAAACAATGACGTTCAGAATGACAATAACACGGAGGCGCGTGCTCTCGGAATATTTACTGAAACGGACAAATGTCACGGGGCACGGACAAGATATTACACTTACGATCCTCTATCTGTCCTCATTTTAGAAATACATCCGCGTTGTTCTTGAGCCAGTTTTTACATCAGATCGTCTGGATGGACTAAAGCTCACACATACATTTAAGATCAATTACCGGTACTGCTTAAAATCCTACACAATCGGGCCTTTTGATTTAAATTGTCGGCAAACTTTATTTCCAATAAGACGAGACAGTTGCCGCATCGTCACGACTAAAACACTGCCTGGTCTGAGGTCAGTTGAAACAGCTGAATAGAGCCAACAAATCGGATCATGATGCC
>JAQQZZ010000001.1:1710842-1739187 GCA_030265115.1 Mopalia vespertina
TGTAACCCAAAGGTCCCGGGTTCGAATCCCGGTGGAGGCAAGCAAATTTTTGTCTCTTCATTTATTCAAAATATATATATATAAAAACAAATTAAAATAATAATGACAAAGGTATATATATAATGTATATAGTTTATTTTAATCATAGAAACAGGTATGATTTTAACTTGAACTATTTAAGTGTACATAATTCTAAAGCGTGTGCATTTTACAATATATTTTCACACTGTATAGCGAAAGAACTTGTGCAGTTGGTATATTCACTCCATAAGCGATCAGTGTTGTCTGAAAGGATAAAATGCGTTAGCTATTAATAATGCTTTGGGGACACGAACTGTGTTCTTGAGAGAGTCAAACCGTCATATTTTTATGATTTCACGTTCAATTTCGCCAAAAATGCCCTGAGGCAAAATGAAGGCCGGGAGCTGGAATAAAACATTTCCCGGGGAGTATAGTTCGCGGAGTGCGGTTGTTGCAGCGCGGCTTTGTATCTAGGCGTTAATATCTTTGAAAGCTCTTTCACAAGGCTGTCATTTGTCGATTTTGTCATTTTTCCACAACCATGAATATCGGAAATCTGTCAAACTTGGCACAATAACACAGCAGAAATTAACTTTGAGATTAAACTGTTTGTAGGCTGTGAACACACTGGGGTAGTTGTTGATTGACAGCATGGGGCCGGCAGACCCCTACAACAAACGTCATGTATCAACCCAATATGCTGTATGAAATAAACCAATTATTGTCAAACCTCTGAATTCTGTCATTTAAAAATATTAATACAAGTAACAAAGAATGTTATTTTATAGAAAACGTTTTTGTAACTGTGATTTTATTCCGAGTTTCAATTACATTTTATAAAAATATTTATATATAAAAATATAATTTTCTAATGGACGAGAACATAATCTGAAAAAACGAAATGAAGTCACTCTGACAAAATCTGACCCTCCAGGGCAATTCTTTAATAGCAAACATTATATATTCCATAACGAATAAATTGTTCCTTACATATTTATCACTTACTGTATATATCATGTATAGTAGTTATTACTTTCTCTCGAGATTTCGGTGGTTACCCATAACAACTCGAGATTAGGATCTATTCAATAACTTGTCTTTGGGAGTTTATCTAGAACATGAGATGTTTCATCGGTTTTAATTTATCGACACCACTGTGCCAGTCTGAATAATTTTTAGAAATATAGTAGTGGAAAAATGTTGAAAAATTATGGTATTCAAGAACAACACCAAGCACCATGGATTTCCTTAAAACATACCTCATGTCGCATCACAAATCGTAGAAGATATGTGTGTATGTATGTTGGCGTTACAACAGCACCATAACTCGTACGGTCCATGTATTCGTGTGTTTCTTGCTTTAGGTCTACAGGTATGGAGTTACGTATCGATTTGGTAGAAAATCGTCATCCTTGTGTGCCTCCAATAAAGGGCAGTATTGCACAGTTATCAATTTTAATAATCGGTCTCTGGACGTATACGATTAAAAGATAATTTTTAAAAGTAAGACTGTCTAAGCCGCAAATATCAATAAATTGAACAAACATTAATGTAATTAAAATTGCACTTGAAATAGATTACTATAGCGTCTATAAAAATACTACCCTGCTGGTAAAATACAGTGCTGTTACACATTTGGGTACTGATGACCTCTCTAGCTCTGTTTGAGCACTGAGGACATCTACGTTTTCAATGTGTGATATAATAATGACCCCTTTTATCCATTCTGAGTTTTAACTACGACATGTTGATCGTCATTTGACCTCAGATGAGTTGAATTAGTCTATACAGTCCTATAAAAAAAAAATTTAAAAGAGCTATATTTTCTTTCCACATTCCTGTTGAGGAGCTTTAAAGTTTGAATGTAGTAACATTTGAAACAATCCAGACAAGTAACTACTGTACGTTTTACATCGCAAGCCGATTTCTCACCTCTTCCTCAGTTCTTCACATGTTGAATACTCTTTCACTTACATGAAACATTGAACCACTTGAGACAAGATTCGATATCTTTTTACCACGCGAGGCCAGATTCGGTAACTTTAAAACAGAGAAAGATTACCTCCAGTCAAAATATTGTCTATTTCTGTAAAGTAAATACAATCCAACACATTTAGAGGCGTGGCCGATAATTCGCAATAGACGTTTCTCTGAGAATTTTCTATTTTCATTCTGATTGCTAAAAATTTAACAAAGTAAAAAAGTTGGTTCATAAATTAAAACACTAATTACAAAATATTCAAAAAGTGCACAGTTTGTAAAAAACAATCTTCAACACGCACTCCCACATTATTCTTATTTAAACTTTCTCTAATCTAACAAAGGTAAACGTTTTGACGTTTTATTAAAATGCAAATGTAAATAAGTGTTTGGCGACCGTGTCATTATCAAAAAAATGAAAAAGTCTCATAAAACAATGATTTTGTCATTAAATCGATGAATATTATACATTTTATAAACACAATTTTGTTTGCATAATATTACTCCAAATTTTTGTGTTTTGTAACAATATGATTATACGGTCCCAGTCTTTTTGTTTGATGCCTTTCGTTTGCTAGTTTTCTCTCTGTGGTCGTCCATTTCAATCGGTTATATTTGTCTACATGGAGACGGTAGTCTTTCAATAATTGGAGTGTTCAAGCTTGAGATGATAAAATATTTATTATTTTATTTAAACTTCATTTACGTTTAATTTCGAGATAATGTCCTTATTCTGTGAGCTAGCAAAGCAATCTAAACTTAATGAAATGATCATATAGACCATGTTCTTCGTTCAATGTAATTTTTTTTCTATTCATGCATTCTCCAAGCACCTTTGTGTCCTAAAATCTCAGAGAGCATCCGGAAAATTGGGTTTTGTAATTATCGCTGTGTGCTACTAATACAATATGAGATTTCTCTATTTATTACTCATGGTAAACCGAACAGTTTTCTTTGGCCATCTTCTGATGTGCATGTTTTTTTCTAGTTGTGATTCTTAGTAAATAAACCGACATGTTAATCCAAGTTTCCCAGTGTTTGGTTAAGTGCTTCTGTGGAGGGAATCAACAAGCACTTTGACAAGACTCACTTAATCGGCCTCTCAATCCGCCGAATGAATTTTGCTCATTTGACATCCAAATTATTCTAAAATAAACACCGTCACTTCTTCCATTTTGTGTGGGGGCCACTCCATGGCGGACTTTTCCCGTACTTAATCAGAACAAGCTCACAACATCACGAGCTGACAAAGTTTGGCCAAAATAACCCCATCCGTGCTGAAGTTGATAAAATTTACCGGCTCGAGTTAAAAAGTACTTGTGCGAAGCTGAGGTGTGTTTGGCCAGTTCTTCTCGGTGAATAGACAGGCAGTCTGGACCATACTTAAGACCAGCGAGATGATAAAGTCAACAAACTTAGCCAAAACCCGTCCCGGGCGGACTGCATCAAGAACACGTGGACCACGACAAGATTCACTTACTTTAACAAAAACCTTAGCACTTTTGGTTGGCACAGATATCTACTGTTTCTTCGAACAAAAACTTAATTGGATATTTCGTTAGCTTCAAATCTGAATGGGATGAAGGCCCATTGAAGAGCAATCCAAAGATAATCTTTCAAATGAGATCCCAAGTTGTCTCGTTCTGTGACTCAGAGAGTTCAAGGTTTAGTCCTGCTGTAGCCAAATTTGACATTACCAAACCCTCAAACAAATCAAATGAAAAATACAATCTCCTAACGTTATCAGAAACTCTACACAATTAGTAAAGAGAAAAAAGTAACAGGTTATTGAAAAAATGTTTCCAAGGAACTTGTCGTCAAAGAATATTGCTAAAAAACATAAATGTTGGTAGTTCGATTAAGTAAACATAGACTCTATCTATATTAAATAGAGCCATATTAAAAAATATTCCACAGAATTATCTATGCATCAAAGAATAAATGTGTGTAGCCTTCTTACATCATTTCATTCATATCACAAACATCAACCCATTTAAAACTTGAATGAGTTTTGTTTTTCATTTGTTCATAATAGAAACAAGAAAAACAAATAATATATTGTATTGTATGAAAGATGTGTTTTATTCGATAAATATACTGCACGAATTGAGCCATCCTGTTCACAACTCAGACGTATGAAAAAGAACTACAAGTGCAATTGATTCTGGCATGAATTCTCAGACGTATTGTATTGTACAATAATTATAAAAACTGTAAACAAAACATTGATGTCCAATACTGTATGTTCATCAATAGCCGCCAGTTGCGTATTAATCGAGGATTGGTCAATATCGACCTGGTTTACTAGATCTGCATCCACCCGTTAAACAAGGTTTTTTATACAAAGGACTATTGTTTCCGCTTCATTTATATTGCTACGAGAGAGCTGCTCAGAATAAGTGGCAGAGAGTAGATAGTTTAAAGTTAGGTGGTATTGACAAAGTATAGACGTGTTATGTAGAGTTCTCCAGGGGTAAACGAGTGGTAATTCAGCCTTACTTTACTGGCGTTCTTGCCCCTAGGAGACGAACGTGAGAGGATATCGTCGTCTCTTTCTACTCCAATATCTTTTTGAGAGGCCTAACCTTTATCGACACCTCTCTGCTCTAAATGCTGAGGTGTAGATGACCTTAAACTACTCGCCACCCTCACTTATATGACTCTCGCTACTTCTTACAGAAGTTATTTCCAGCGAGAAAACTTGAGCATTCCCCGAGGCGGCTCAACTTGTGGAAGTCAATTCGAGCAGACGACATCTCGAAATGACGATCAAGGACACTTTTCGCGCCAAATGAAGTCTGTAGCGGTGTATATGGTTTGATAAGTGGACTGAGAGACTGTGGCCTTTGATCCACACCCTCTATCCACTTGCCTAATTCCCCTTTTCTATAAACCCTCAGCATACACTCAATAGTGTTATATATAATACAGTAAATATCTTTAGGCATTAGCCGAAATAGAATTGCATTGTAAGCACCCTAGAAACCCCAGAATTACTTATTAAATGGCTGCTGCACATTGCCCCAGAAAGGCAATACTTAAAAAATCAATGTTTGAAAAGTATTTAATCAAAACAGCTCCCTAAGGAATACCATGAATACAACATAGAGATAATTAAGATGTGGACAATGAGCGTCATATATTTGTCTTGAGACTCTGTAGCTGAGTGGGTTAGGGCCTTGGCCCTGCTAGCCAAAGACTGGAGTTCGAAGCCCGGTAGAAGCAAGCAAAATTTTCTATCTTAATACATTCAAAATAGATATTTTCTCTTTTTTTTCATAATGCATAGGCTAATTAATTAGTTCACTTAATATATAAGTACATTCAGAATAATGTAATAAATAATATCTTTCAAGAGCCTTTGAACCTTAAACAATCATGCAAGTATATATTCTATTAACAAATTAATATTTTTAAAAGATTTTAAGCGGGTTTTATTGCAAACAGTCTACAAAAACCTAATCAGCATTTAACACACAGAACGGTCAAACAGATTGTTTTTTGTATTATTATGACCTTATTGATTAATTTTTTAAAAAATATTTACCAAATGAGTGAAATTGAAACTGTTTAGGGTCTTGCTGGACCCCCTTTGTCGATTGTCAGAACACCCGTTGTATTTATTCTCTTATGCAGAAGAATATACACCTGTACCATATATATGTACAATTTTTGGAAAGCTTGAATACGCAGGATTATATATATGTGAATGTGGTGAAAATTCAATTATTATTTCTATAAATATTGCAAAATGAGTAAATGTCAACAGAAAAAAATAGGCTGCATATTTCATGGTTTATTTCTCGAAGTGCAATAACGATAAGACTCAATAAATTAGTTGAGCGAATAGAATAGTCCTTGAACTAGTAAACAATGCCTCATTTTTTTTAAATTTTGATTAGACCGTTCCCAGTGTATTTTTTTTGTTTTTTGTCTATCCCACCTTGGAAAGTCTTACAGAAATGTAAAATACAACTTTCAGAAAACATTAAAAAAAAATCAAGGAAGAACTTCTAAAAAATGAGGCAACCTTTATTAGATCGCATTGTGCTCTTTACAATGGTACAAATTTGAAGTTTCTAACATGAATAGTTTTCTAGAAATACGCCTTGGAAAATGTAGAGTCTGCTTAAAAATGAAGTGCCAGAAATAGGCAATTAAAGTTTTGGGACTTGAATATGTGATCATGGGAAAACTAAATCATAGGCTCCAATTAAACTGAATTTCGAATTATTTCTTTCACCAACATAAAGTTTGAATACCTAACTTTCAATCTAAGCGATTATAAAAATTTGGTTCATTTTGAGCCCAAGGGGCCCAGCAAGACCTTAAACTAGTCACTATTAGACAATATAATTTGTATTTTGGAAATTAAAAAAGTTGCTAAAGAACCTTAGCTTTACATGCCTATTATCACAATTGATTGACATTTAACCGAATTTTCTTTACTTATATAGATTGTTTTAAAAGTATTATATATTTCTAAAAGTACGATTTCGATCAGTAATATTGTGGTGAAAGATTTACGTTTCTTGCAAAAAAGTTATTTGCGTCACAATTGCAATGATTATTGCATAAATAATTGAATAAATACTGCATAAGACACATTATTCATTGCAGACTATCATATACTATTCAAGGCATTTTGTATAATGATTAAAGTATTTTTCACTTCTCTTTTTCTGTACATCGCTCAGTAGTGGCGCGTACGAAGACAGTTAATCATAGCTTAGCCATTATCCCAGTGTAATTCTCAAAACCGATGTTGTTCCATAGAGTCTTTCATTTCGGTCTTACGCTTTTATTTTACATGCACATATGTAAGTTTACAGAATTTATCGGTCTTGTTGAGTTTTAATTCCCCCAAACGTACTTCTGTGTTACAACTAGAATTGTGTTCGGTGTTTTTAATTGATTAAAACAAAATAAATTTAAAAAAAGAACAGGAAACAAAAGTACATGCGGTTCTTTTAAATAAAAGCTTTTAAAATTGTCGTTGGAGCTTTTAAACTTGTTGATATCTTAGATGAAATCCATATATGAATATATTTGTTTTCTGTTTCAGTCATTTTTGCTTTTAGTAACAATAAAATCACTTTATTTGTTCTGTTGAATAAAAACGCTAGGATTTTAATCATTTAATATAAGATAAGTATGTGTTTTACTACACAATAACCTTGCATTTTAAATTTAAACGACATAGCGACAATTCAACCAAAGAACATGTAAATACGCGTGAGTGAGTCTGTGCGCACTCCAGGAATATATATATTTGGGGAGTCATCATTTAATATTTGTTTTTGGAACTTGAAATATTAGCATCGAAACTGGAATAGTAGGTTTTAAATAAATTGAGAATATGTGAAAGAAGATGAGCACTGAAGAAAGTGGGCTCATTTATTTTTTCATCAACAGTTTTAAAATTATACAGAAGCAAATATGAATTTAATAGGTAACCAACCATGCCATACAAATACTTTTTTAAGTTGAGGAGTTGGTTTCAAGAGAGGGATTACAACACACTAAAATCTCAGCATCAATGAAGAATGACTAAACACACTTTGTCGTTTACATAACTAAGAACAAAGTATACATACTTTTAAGTGTAATAATTGAGCAATGGACAAATGGAACTGTGATGGAAAATAATAACATAAAACATTCTGCCCAAATACGCAATTCTTACTCGTTTATTTCGATTTTTTACTATATTTAGTAGCAATTGTACCAAGTGTTATTTTCAATAGATTTGTAACCGCAGTTCGTATTTTTGTTCACAAAGGTAGTCTGGGATAAGACTGCGAGTCACACATTTGAAGCTAAGATACAACATAAAGTATCATGGAAGATGGAAATTCGTTTGTTTTTTGTGTGTTTGATTTAACGTCTAACTCAAGTGTATTTCACTTATATGACGCCGGATTATCAACTTCTCATTCTACTTAAACATGATGAAAACCGGGAGGAAACCTCGTAAAAAAAAACAACCTGCCGTTACCGGAGCCACTCATGTGACTCGACAGAGAGACTCGAACCTGTGAGCGGGACATCGAAAGGGGGGTCAGTAAGCTGACACGCTAACCACTGAACCATGACAGAGTAATGATGTAGTACAAGCTATTTGTTTCATGTCGGAATTGTCTGAAGCGGACACTAGCGTAGCGCCGTTATACGCGTGGATGATGTATTTTAGAATACAATCAGAATTTGTCATTTCCATGAACAGGTCACCCACTGTACATGCCGGATATAGTTAACCAGAACAGGACGATTAAAGAATCCAACTCCTATGTTTACACTGGGATATATAATATATCCCAGGTTTACAAAATCATAAATTTTTGTTCATTAAATCAGCTAAATAAAACTTATAATAATCATAACATAAGCTACACTCAAACCATTGAGTATAAACAAAATGATCGCGCGACATGCAACATCCACACTCGTATCTCTAATGGTTTACATCTATTCTAAGATGGCATACAATTCATTCGAGATATTATTGTTTGCCGATATTGCTGAAGAGAATTTGCCAGCGAATCACTACCAAAGGGAGCTTACCTGTGTTCAGAGTGCTCACAGTTCCAAGTCATAGTCATCTGTTAATAATGTCAATCGTGGTCTTTTTCACAAATGGTGATGTACATATATAGGTGCATGTCATATTTGTTAAACGCAACCAGTGTGTGTGTTTGCCAGATAAAGCGCGCTTTATTTGTGTTGATGTATAGGCGGCTAATACGGTTTGAGGGAGAATAAGGATGCGATTCACCCGTGATTGACACTATATGGTGAGGGCGATTGTAAGGCGTTAAGCCCCGGGTACACTCGCCAACACAATACTCCCGATTCCCAGGCCCTAATGAAGCCCCGTTCGCGGGAGACAGATTCTACGGGAAATCTACTCTCTCAATATCCTAAAAGGTTTAGCATTGTAATCCTCTAAAGTGGCGAATAGAATACTTTTGATATTGAGGGTTTCAATCTATTGCCATTATCCTTTGTCAGTATAGGAGGTGACACGTTGTAAAAAGAATTGGACACAAAATAGGAGTAAAAAGGTGGCGTGTGCTCGGTTCGGCTCTACTTTGCTTAATACCAAGACATGATAAAGAAAAAAAGAAAAAATTTAATTCAGAGCTCAAAAAGTGAAATAGAAGATATAAAAGTGCTATTTTATTGTTAGTTATAGAAAGTATAATCGTTTTGTACAACTTGTTTGGCAACCTCTGCCATTTTTGTCTCAAAATAGGAAAACTGCAATATTCTTTGTAATATACACGTTGAACAATTTCTAAACTTAAACTAATGTGTTGTATTTTCTTGTATACGCGTGCACCGTATTTTTCGGGTGCATGGATGAAGATACGACGCCTTGCATTTAGCCTATACTTAATACTCAGTGTATAAAGTTCTTTTGAAAAGTTTATTTATTAATATGGTGTTCCTTCTCGGCAGTTAAACTTTCACACAAAGCTTATACATGGACATTTGCATCGCACGGTTAATTGAATTAGTGTATCTATGCATATGAAAATCATTATTTTATAACCTATTGCAGAATTACTCGTAGTTCCTTAAAACTTGTGCTAGCTTTGTAATAGTGTTGGGTTGGATACAAATTTTAATAGATATATCAATTAATCGACAACCTTGTGCCAGTGTGATAAATTTCAGAAATATATATAACATAATAAGTAAGACTGTATGGATTATCAACTTCTGTGTTTATTCATACGCAACGTTTCAGTGCAGATACTAGCACCGTTTTCAAGCTAATAAAACGGTGCTAGTATCTGCACTGAAACGTTGCGTATGAATAAACCCAGAAGTTGAAAATCCATAAAGTCTTACTTATTATGTTATCATCCCAGCTTCTAAATGCCGCTAAAATAAGTAATATATATAACATTTAAAAATTATAAGGCACGATAATAAAAGGAGAAAATAGCCGGGATCTGTGCCCTTTCAGTGGCTAATAAACAGGGGTGATATCACTGTGTGTTGAAAGACTTCACAAATATGTCATTAAGTTATAGACTCTTTTAGATGAAGTTTAAGTGGTGTTTAAAGTGGAGTCGGTCGGATATTGGATCATACGGCCCAGTGACTCCCGTGTAACCAACAAACTAAACCAATAAAACTCTCAATACCACAGCCTTAGGGCAAATATGTATTCCCGTGATATTAAGAATAGTGGTAGAAGTCAGTATCAACAGCTCGTATTGGCCCGGCCAAGAAATTAACTTTCTACATCGACCTCCCATAACCACGACGGCCTGAATTCGGTCTGGTCGGAAATTACACCACATTTAGTAAATATTTTAGCCAAAATCAACTCTGCTAAAATGAATTTCGTGTTTGTAGACGGAAACTATTAATTAAACAGTTTAAGCAATATAACACGATTTGTATGACCGTGTAACGGGGATCCCGTTTTCAATATAGGACTGACTTGATGAAAGCCGAGTCAGAATTGTTTCTAAGGACCCGTACAAATAAGAAATTCTTTGACATGTCCGTCGGTTACCACATAAAATAGTCATCAATGGAAATTTCATAACAGGTATATGCCCTTTTTAGTTTAAATGGCCTTTTTTAATCTTTCCACTAAAACAATGTAGAGACACTGCTGTTGTTGAAGAATGCTGAAGAATGCTGTTTGTTTTATAAGCTGATTCTTGTTGGTTCCAAAGTGTGAATTTCTTAAATGATTGACATTCTACACAATTTTGTTTTTAATAAATGTGCATATTCAGATTTTTCTGCTAAATAAACGTGGAGAGTTTACAATTATTTTAAACGTTAGGGATTTCTCCTTGACAAATACCTCTAATCGAAATTGTAATAATATCGGCTGTACATAAGTCGAGTCTTTTGTTTAAATCGGACAAAACACAACTCGCCATAAGGACTGAACTCTTTTGTTTTGGAGGTGTGGATGTTCCGCTTTGTAAAATGGCGACTTGTGAATGAATATGATATAGTGTTTTATGCACTAATAATATGTCCTATGGAAAACACTTCACATTCTCTATGGAGTATCCATCTGTAAAGTGCATCAATATAATACAATTATGAAAAGTGACACGAAGGGTGAAGAAAAATTGTTCTTTCCGTTAATATATTGTTCCCATCTTGAGAACAATACCGAGTCCAATATCTTTGATGGCATCACCATGTATGTGATATATATAATACACAATTGATTTTGATTGTATTCAGTTTTTGCCGAAAGTACAGCCGTTTAAATGGCAGCAATTATTTTACAGCTATCGCAATTGTAGATGGGCTTTTAAAGCAAATTGGTCAAAAATGACAAGTTACATGCATAAGAGGTTCAAGTCGAAATGATAGCAGTTCCTATTTTTGTCAGCAGTAAAATGGTTGCCGTATTTTCTGACGCTGAGGAGACACTACAGATTTTAAGGAGAGAAACGCAAAACGACTTCTAAATGGAATGATAACAAAGACTGTCGTAAAAAAAAATGAAAATGTTCAACTAAAAGATGAACAATTATATGATTTATATAGACCTATATAATTTCTACACAGTTTTGCTACTCATGGTAATTTGGAAATTAACTGTATCAACTTGATGGGTGGATCCTTATAACATTATTGCGAAGTCAACAACGAGTTGGTTTCTTTCTTCTTTAAAAAAAGCAGCAATTGTAGTAATGGATGTCGATTTAAATAATTGTACACAATGACATTTTGATTTGTCAAATCCATGCACTGGTATAGGTCTGGTAGACACCCAGAGAGTATCATGTGCACTAAGTTAGTTTTAATATAAGCTAATAATAATTTTCTTACTTAATTTATTTAATATAAACGATCATCAACAAAGTCTTTATAAAACACTAACAATTACATTAAATCATATCCGAACTGTAGTATATTAACAGACAGTGAAAATAAATGCATGGAAAGAAAATGAAATAAACGCTATTCAGGACTAATATCCTGGGATCTATTTGCAAAAATATATATCTATTTTTTTTAGGGGGGGGTCTTGTGAATATATATTTTATTTTTCGTCCAGTTTTGAACCTTAACAACTAATAACGTTAACAACTGGTTAATTGCGACTGTAAAGTGTCGAATAGGCATCGTCAAATACAATAGAACAGCATTACTATAGCATCATTTGTATTTTACGTTTGTACCCGAAATTGCTGCGTTCTATACGGAGACGCAAATGACTTCAAGCCAATTTTCATTTTGTTTTTATTTGACCACAATACTCATTGGTGTTAAATGGGAGTTAATTATAAAAATTGGTTTAATCGGTGTTGAATATTGCTGAGGAACGGTTGGGTTTATTGATGCATCCCGCCTCTAAAGCCGCTTAGCGGCGCGTATCCCCCGACGTCTGATAGTGATAATTGGCTTGCCCGTCTTGCTAACAAAGCGAGGCTATCAGACACATTGCGAGAAACTGTCCATCAGTATTATTATACTCGTCACATCATCGTCGATCGTGTGGATGTAGCGTATTCAGTGGAGGTATAATTTTCAGACATGTTGACATCAAAAATTCAGATGCAATACAAAACACAACTAAATAGAAAATACCTTCTTGTGAAACCTGCAAGTTTATTCTTTATCATATGTTTTGTTTGTTTATGATTTAAAAAAGATAGTTAAAGTAGAGGTTCATTTTCAACATCTTTCATTGTTTTCAACATGTGTAAAATTCCTTTCCACGTTTTGTTTTCGCGTTCGAAATTTGTAAAATAAATTTATTATTTATATTTTGTGTTTATATATAGTGTATTTTATTTTTGAGCACAATTTTGATTAATTACTTTTCAATGTAAGCAAATCCTTGTAACATGCCTTAAATAAATGATTGATTTAACATACGGTCAAATCTTTTTCAGTCTTTTTTGTTTTTAATTACATATATGAAATCCATTTCCTAGGTCTTTGTTTATTTTTTTTACTTGATCCACTTGTATTTACTATGTCGAGAAGAATTTGATACGAATTCAACATATAAACAATTCGTTAAACTTATGTAAAAATATTTTCGCGGCCATATATGATATATCTGCTTCCTCCCGGTTGTTCGCAAAACATTTCAGCCGTGCCTCATGGAGTCATTAAGATCCTAAGTGAAAGGAATTTTAGTATACGACATTAAACACCGAGGAATCAAATAAACTGAAAGTGTGGTCAAAATTTTAACAATAAACATGAAATAAGTCATTGTTTCTTGACCGATTCTTTGCGCTATCCAATTGCTGTACTTATTTGTCCAGAAAACTGATCAGGAATCTGATAAAATTAGAAAAAAAGGCGGAGTAACAAATTTTTCAAAGCTGAAATCCACACCTGTCTATAAATTGCAGTAGATTGATTTATTTTTTGTTCATTGTTCGTTTGATGCTCGAGATTACAATGTACGGTATGATAACATGCGGAAATGCGACAATAACTTCTACATACACTTTATTCCATCGATCTCCAATATTTGCCCTCCCTGTATTCACATCAAACTGATGTTACATATGTTTGAGATTAAGAAATAATAGACGTTTTCATATCTGAGATTACCATTGAGATATATTTATGAATTATGGTAGAATAATGTTCCTCGGAGTTTGGGGTTTTTGTCATTTATTCACGAATTAGATGCCGTTTTTATAAAATAGTTAAAGTAAATGCCATTTATTTTAATATGTAATGGCTAATGTGATCATCTTAATATTTAAGATTAGACATGTTATAATGGTAGACCTCTAGGTTATAATAGGTCATCTATTTAAGATTAGACATGTTATAATGGTAGACATCTAGGTTATAAAAGAAAGACACGAAAATAGGTGTGAGCTTTTCCTTTGCCTTTGAGCATGTGTTTTGTTCTGCAGCTGAGTTGGACAGCACATCACTGAATGACATTTATATAGACAATGCACCTGACTATATGGGAAATTTATCCTTAACGATTGCTACAATAGAGTTTAGTCTCTGTGGTCTATTAATTTACCCAACTCACAATCCCTATGTGATTGCTTGTCTATTTTAAAAGACTGATACATTGACACTTGTCGTTGTCCATGCACTGGTTGGAGTTGAATAATTTGTTTCGCATGCACTTTGAATTGGTGCCTGTGTGTGTATCTTGAATGGCGGTGGGGAAATAATACAGCATTTGTAGTCTCCATCCCTCGTCCTAC
Organism: Mopalia vespertina; assembly: GCA_030265115.1. Taxonomy (NCBI): domain Eukaryota; kingdom Metazoa; phylum Mollusca; class Polyplacophora; order Chitonida; family Mopaliidae; genus Mopalia; species Mopalia vespertina. The sequence continues at coordinate 1,725,035 of JAQQZZ010000001.1, forward strand.
TTATTTTATGTATACTTATTATATGTGAAATGGTTCAATCATCAAAGTTACATTTGATTTACGGTTGTAAATCAAATGTAACTGTTCTTGTAATAGTTCCACCGCAATAAACCAAGATGATTGGTCAACTATAAATCATGTCACTGTTTCTTGTAATAGCTCCACCGTAATAAACCAAACCGATTGGTCAACTATAAATCATGTGACTGTTTCTTGTAATAGTTCCACCGTTATAAACCAAAAACGATTGGTCAACTATAAGCGTGTGACTGTTTCTTGTAATGAGTATGAATAAACGAAAATGATTATTCAACTATAAATCATGTGACTCTTTAGTAATAGTTCTACCGCAATTACCCAAAAGGATTATTAACTATAAAGCAGGAACCTTGTTTGTTGTGTATTGAGTATCAGTAAACATAACGATTAATCAGTTATAAGTCATGTAACTGTCTCATGTGATGAGTATCCCTCGTAGGTATTTCATTATGACCTCGTTGAGTTAGCTAAAAGCTGAGTAACTGTTCCTTATAAAGCGTATCCCTGGCGATGCTTTCAAAACACAAAAACGCTTTTCCTTGAAAAGTTTATCAGTGTCAAAAGAGCATGCCAGTCCTCACAGTTCTGCAATGATAAAGTTCTGCTGAGTCAAACTGCTGAGCAGATGGAGGCAAATGGACGGACGCTTGTAGCTTCAATCTCAAGTACTTCTAATTTTCGACGATTCATTACGTCCGAATGATGCCCTCGGGGTTATGGGCCATTCCACAAAAAAGCCGCACATCACCCTGCTCGTGTATAGGCCTATGGCTTAACATCACAATTGTATCAACGATCTTCTAGCTTTATTGGGGACTTACATATGCCGCACTTATTTCACTTTTCTTCCCGTGTCACAAAATACTATCCGCGGTATAGAAGCAGACCGAACTGAGTACGAGACCGATATTCATGAACGGCAATTGTCATAAGTATATTTGAGTATATTCTATGGCACAGTTTGTCCCTGAAGTGACATGAACTATGGAATTATACGTTTGTTGATATATTCTTTGGAAAAAATCAAGATATTTACATTTATTAAGAGAAATAAAATTTTAAAAACTTGAGGAAAAAAAAAAGATTTAAAATAATTGAGAGAAAATAATAAAGAGAAATTTAGAAAAATAAATATAATTAACCTTTCTATGCAGGAATTCATTCGGGGTGATAAAACGATACGTTTGACAAAAATGAAATTGTCAAACTCAAATCCTATTAAATCTCAATTTTAATTTCTTACACGACACCTTTGCCCAATGCACTGTCCCTATTCTTTGACGATATGCCTCCACGTTGTCTCGTTCTTGTCACCACAGAAAAACCACTCACGGGACTATACAGTTTCCTGTCACCTGCCGGCTAATTGACAAGACGTTCAGCCCTGGCTGATATCCACACCTACAATTCACATAGTATGGGGTCCTGTATCCAGTCAATGATAACAAGACGAAAGAAAGGCGCACAAGAAAAGCCCAGAGCATATGCTAGAAAGTAACAAGTTTCCCCATAATTATAATTTTAATTGACAAACATACCTTATATAATGATCGACTTATCATGGTCCATGTTTACGAACTTCAGGTTCTACTCATTGTTTATTATTGTGTCAAACTATAGTGGAGATGCAACAGAGAAAACACAATAGAGAAAACCACCTAAAGACGGGATGTGTCCACAATTAATAAGGAAACTCCGAAGCTTGATTTCAGTGCTATATGTCTATTTTTCAGTGTAAAATTTACACATCATCGGGAATTCCTGATATATATTCAGATACATATAATGTGACGCCGAAATATAAACATAACACAATAAACTCAATCTTCCTAGTTGCCTACATATAAGTTTATGCTTAAATATTATGTGGTTCGTATTGAAAACAAATGCTGTCGTCTGGTGTTAAATGTATACACTCGTTTTCACACCAGAAAAGCATAACGATATTCTATCCCAACATAAACGACTTGGCGTCTTTGAGCGGCATTTCTAAGCTGGTACGGTGGTATGACAATTACAGATTCCTTATACTTGAAACATTGTACTGATATAGAAACTTTCAGTCAATAACGAATTTGTTATCCATACAAAAGTTTAACGTCACTAGAGAAAACGAGTGTTTATGGATAGGGTATTTGAGAACCTACAATTGCGGATTTATCACTGCATATGTACGGTATATGACAAGGATATTGTTTTAATATTTAATACAACGTTGGATTTCTGTAAGTTAAAATAAATAACGTGTTATTTATGTTTCATAAAGTTACATTTATATTTAAGTTTACTGTATAATTATTTAATGTTTGCTTTTTGTTTTACATATTTATTCGATGATTTGGATTCATATACATTTTTTTTCATTATTCATTATTTCTGTTCGAATCGTACTCCAATAGATTCATTACACATCATCCTTTGCTTTATTTAACGTGACATTTCATAGGATAATATAGACCTGTTCTATCACCAGCTCGTCGGAAGTGGTGTGCCGATTTTCGCGAAGTTTCATGGACGAGTTAGCAAATTCCACTTTTTAATAGAACTTCAAGTTTACAGACTGTGTATCTATATCCTTCTGAGTTCGCGCCACAAGCACCACGCAAACAATCATCAAATAAAATCCCACCGTACTGATGAGTGAAATGTTGCAACATAAACGTTAACCTGTTTTATGAATAAATATAAACTGTACGGACAATAAATATATAAATATGTTGAATGCAAACGTTGAATTTGTCAACACGAATTACAAAAGCACAAAAAGCATAAACTTGTGTAACACAAATGCAAAAGATATAAAAGATGCTTATTACACCCTTCTATCTAATCTTTTCTTTTATAAAAATGTTATATTTACAATTATGTAATTGAATCAAAAAATATTATGATAATTTTATACTTTGATACATACAGTATAAGCTCTTTAGCTTAATGTAAGTCTGATTCCAATAAATATGTTTTAAAAAACGGATCTATAACATTTTTGTTCAAACATACTGCAGTTTTTAAAAGAAATATAATTTATCGAATATTGAAATATTCTGCATGCCATACATATGCAGCTGTGAAACGTTGTGTTTAAAAACCTCTTAAATCTACGTACTTTTGTGCTGCGAGTTGTATGTTGTGTGCATTGTCCACACGCATTAATATTAACAATTAGCTCACACTCATTAACCAGTAACAACCCAAAGACTAAATATATCATGGACAGCCGACAGAAATGTGTTTATAAGAGAAGAAATATAAAGATAAAGAGTATTAATATATTTAATTTAAATGAGTTTATTGTCATCTTAAACGATGTGTTCATTCATCCTTTAATTGCACACAATTTTACTTTCCACTCAAACAGTAAAATAAACTTTCTTGGAGAGGGCATGGAATAACTGTGTTGGTTATTGAATAGATCTGAGTACTATTGAGTACCATAAGTGTCCCTTACTCGTTTATCTTCACAAGCCTTACAAACATAAAGAGAACACTTGTGTATTAAAACAGCTGAAATATTGAAGGGTTGAAAATAAGCCAAACTGATCAGGAAAACCTTATTGAGCATCCTTGGTGAGATTGTTCTCTTTGAAGAGAACCATTCCACTGGTAAAATCTGCACAATGCCCGAAGGCTGTTGAGATGATAAGAAACCAGTCCGAGTGTGGCGTATTTAGCCGAGCCCTAAGGCTAGTATGGGTGCCGAACCTTTAACAGGGAGCTTCTACTTTCCCTGATGGTAATTTTACAGAAGAGTAAACCGATTTGGTAGCAAAATTCAACAGCAGGACACATGGAAACAAAAGCTAAATGCTAAAGAAAGTGGCTAATTCATTGGATAACAATAAAGACATGGCTTAAAGAAAATCTACAGACAAGAAATTAGACGTTTGGCTTATTCTGAGATTGTTCCTTTCCTTAATAACAATGTTATGTCTGTTAAATGATAGACGAATTCATGGATGATTTCAAGTCAAAAGATACAGAGGCCATTGTCTCAGGTTTGTCGGCAGTATTCAACCATTCATGTCGTATTTGAATAGTCGACCCACACCCTAAATGCCCCCCAAATCCCCCTCTTTCTCTGGTCAGAACTTTCTCATTCATTGACAGATGTTAGGTAACAGTGATTTTAACGAATCGACTTCCATCTAATTGAATTCTCTCGGAAGGACTTTGAAAAGAGCCAGTTCTACAAAGGTCGCTGCAAAACGATCATCTCACGCCGACTTAAGCATGAAATTGAGTTGTAACAAAGGCCACTTCCCAAGCTAGGTATTCTGAAAGGCTTTTAGCCCCAAGAAGAAAAGGACGCTTACAATTCTTCTCCTAAAATCAAAATGTCACTATTTATTAGCTTCTTTTCCTTGTGAAAATTCTTTAAGCTCTAATATCGCTTATATGATTTGTCACAGACGTATATATTTTTTCACGGAGCTTATCGCGAAACCTTTGTCTTTCAACAAATCTTATGTTGTCTTTCATTGCATTTAATAAGCTTCGCGTTCGGACTCGCAGTTGAGACGCAATTTAGACAATTATTGCCTGACAAGTTTTGTATCAGGTGTCTGAGTACTAACTGTTTATCCACTCGGATAAAGATTGATCCCTGCTATATACTCACATTAACACCTAATCAGCCTATGTATACAGGTAGTGTGAAGGCCACTTAATCGACAAGGTGTCATAAGCATTCTTCAGCTAAACAGAAAAGTGGTGTCAATTTTTCAAAGAGCTATCAGCTGACAACCTATCCATATTAACTTACAGTCGGTTCAAAGACGCTGAAGCGCTTGTCAAGGGGGGATAAACTATCGTCATCAAAAGTCAGCTAATTATGACAAGTACAATTGCCGAGTGATACATAAGTGTGAAGGTGTGTGTGAAGTCATGATTTAGTGGATTGAAGGAGGATTGGGTATTTATCCCCATACCTGACACACCCCGTGTAAATACTAACTCAAGTCTGTCTCAAATCGGAAATCTATGACAGACCTAAATATACACCCTAGATACATAATAGACATGAATACATGCCTAATGCCCAATAAAACATAACAAATCTGAGCCAAGCTCTTTCATCCTCCAGTAACAGCTGTATGGTATCGACAATCAATCTTCACACAGAGAAAGAGAAAGCCCAGGTGGGTGTCAGCCTGATAACCATTCTTTATATGCTCCACAGTTATGTATGAGTATTAGTTTTTCGATATGCAGTGTTTGTGTTTCTCTCCTTTGTCAGTCTTAACTCCATTGAATAAAAGCGATAGACCAGATGGGCGCTATATATACTTGTGCATCATGCAACACAGATCATGAGGAGTGATTGATTGATTGATTGATTGGTTGATTGATTGATTGATTGATTGATTGATTGATTGATTGATTGATTGATTGATTGATTGATTGATTGATTGATTGATTATTGGGGTATCGTATGAGTGTTATTTCACCTATGATATACAAAATCACTGGTTGGTTGGTAAGTTGGTTGATTGATTTTTATCCCATTTTTATCGGGGTATCGTATAAGGTGTTATTTCCCCTTTGATAAACAAAAGCACTGTATCGCTAAACATACCTACCCCCATTTTAGGGTGGTCATTTTAGTTCGTATTGCGTCGAAACTTTGTCTTTTGTTTTATACATATAATTTATCAATGTTATACGAGCGTATGTTGTGCTTTCACGGCATTTTTCTCATTAATTGGATTGATGGTTCCACAATGTAAATAAAATGTCAAAGCGGTCTTTTAAAAGAGATTTTATCGCTAGCAATGGCAGTTGTTTATCACTGTAGAATATTACCAAAATGCCCACGCCTGTTTAATGAACTTCAGCCCCGAAGATTGATCAGTTTGGATCCCCTGGGTTTGTCAATACATTTAGAAGTGTGTTATTGTGCGATGAAGTTCCATTGACGTACATCATCTGGGGTAGAGGGTAAAGTTTGGAAAGGGCAAATATCATAGATCCGGTCAGTAAAGGTGCCCATATCTCAACCACTGACCGTTCATAGAACCCTCTTCTAAACGTCAATCAAGTTTAATTTCCAGAGATTCTCTCATCCGCTTTCGTTTGACGGTGATTGCTTTGCAGTAAGAAAACAGTATAAATAAGACGAGGAGGGGATCCCTACTGCGCGCCGCGAAGCTGAAGTATGCGCAGCTCATCTGGCCACTCATTTCGACATGCCGCCTTTCTGAGTCTAAATGATTGGGAGAAGCAGCCAGCCGAGCTTCGAGCACCCTTCACTTGACGGAGTGTCTTCAGTCCACGGAGCATCAAGTAGGTAGAAAGCCCGCCATGTGCATCACAATATCCCTGATTTGCTAAAATCGCCGAATTACTCCGTCAGTTTAATCACAGAAGCCTAGGAAAGGTTTTAATTGGTGTTGTGTCCCGTGGCGCAGATGGGACCGGAGACATGTCTACATAAACACAGCGACCATCTTCCTACCCACTCCACACTCAATACCCCACTGTCAACCATCTCAACGTCTTCAACTTCAAATTAAAGATTAACAATTAAAATCGTTTGTTAACAATGACACCAAGATCCCCGGATTAGCAATCACATGTCTTTTCAAATCTCATTCGTTTCCTTTAAAGTTGTTTAATTAGTTGCTGTCGTTTCTGGAATTCCAGTTTATCAAAATTATATTATTTGTAACATTGCATGTGTCTATGTTTTCTATCCGGAAACCGAGTATTACATTTTCCCCCAAACTTGAAAGGAAAGAGCTCTAAATCACGCGGAAATTCCACACCAAAATTTGTCTTGAAGAGGTCACCATGTAATACGACATAACAATGTGGGGTTTCCGCAAAGTTTTTCTCCATATGGTCCCCATGTATTCACCTAATGAGAAAAATTGTATTAACGTATCCATAATATATAATAAATTATAACGCTCTATAAGACAATCTAGTATTTTAGTAGGGTCTCTTCAATAAATATCGCCCTCTGGCTAAGGGCAGTTATTTTTAAGAGTAGCAATGCTGTCTTTACTTAGCAGTGGAGGAAAATTAACTTTCCAACATTATGGAAATGCTTCACATCTTCGTTGTGCTAATGTCAATTATTGTTGGAACACACCGCAGTCTTATAAGTGAAATACCCTCAAGCACGACATAAAACATCAATCAATCAATGAATCAATCAACCAATAAATCAATGAATCAATCAAATAAATATCAGTTCAGTTTTAACGTTTTGTCAATTGTTGGTTAGATATATCCGTGCTTGTTTTTCATTTAAAAAAATCCTCACAATAATTCCCGAATCGAGTGTTGAAAATCCAAGACACTATCAAACTAACCCGATGCATATAACAGATAGTTATTATGTCATGATATTCAGTGAGATCACAGCACAGAAGAATCGGGAGAAAGTTTAACAAAATTACAACAATACAAATATCGCATGACACTTTCATACGAAGAATACAGTTTGGTCGTAAACTATAGGTTTATATACTTTGTTCAACCAAACAATCTTTTGTGGATTACATTGGTTTATAAAATCAATCAAAGTGTCAATTATTTTTCTTGTGGACATTCGTACACTTAAAGACAAAGTATTGTCGTAGGCACTTATACCTTATACCCATGTTTATCAAGCCGGCATTCTAAATTTCTTTGAGGAAAGCAAAGTCCTTTAGGACGGCGATAATAGGTCGGAACACCATGTATATATATTTTGGAATGCTTAGATAACAAATATTTGGTGAAGATCCAATAATAACTTTTGAACTTATTGCAAATTGAATTAATATCGAGTACATTTTTTGGTAATCATTTCTCAGAATATAATAATTGTAACACCAAACAAATTAGTTTCTTTAATAAAATAGCCCTTGGACTGAAAAACTGTGTCTCGGTTATGCCAAGAAATCGCATAAAAACACACAAAATACCCTTTTTTCAAAATAATTAGGCACGAGATGCTCACATTGTTTTCTTTAAAATGCAACAAGTTTAAGTTTAAAGTCCTACGATGAACAGTCTTCGAAAAAAAGTTTCTATGTAGAATCTGCCAACATCTGAAGTGTCTGAAATATAGGTATTTAACGATTGGCGATCAACTCAGTCTGCATTTGATCTATCAGCAAGCGATTGAGCCTATTTCAATAGATCTATTGAGTACAGTCAGACATTCAGCTAAAATATACATTTACTTCATTGGTCAGTAGAACTATACATCAACATATATTAAAACAAATCATAGCGTGAAGCCTAGTCCGCTGTACTTATCTCAAACGCCATGTAAATGACTCACTGTAAAACTCAAAAGCAAGTTAATTTGTTCACGAGCATAAATTTTGAATCGAAAATATTCGTTCAAATCTGTCAATCGACCTGTTTATTATTGCCCTAAAATGAAAAAAATTAACAAAACCGTTGACATGAAAATATGTTTCTTATTTTAGACACTGAATTCTGTGATATTTTTCATCGAATTGATTAAAATAAAAACAACTAGCTGGAGCGATCACTTCTCGAGAGTAAATGGTGTATTTGTCCCCTCCATAATTGGTGGGTTTTTTAAGTATTAGTTCCATCAAGCTGCTTAACACGTTTTAATCAAACGGGGCTGGCTGGTGTTGAACTCGATTGTCCAGGAGGCTCTCTCAATTGTCTAATTACGTCTGTTCTATAATCCTAAATACACGCATTCGAATCAGTACACAAATGAAAGATGTCTGTGTTATAAATACCCCCCCTCCCCCCCTCCCCCCAATCACCTCCAGAAAAAGCTAGTAACTAAATCATAATGGCTTAGTGTATAATTATAAATTAAAATAAAATTTAATACAGGTGATCGCGCCAAGGGTTCAGAATTCCTTGAGTTTAGCATATCATCCATAGGAAAAACCGCCATATGTTAGGTCTCATTAACCGATTCTCAATTTATTGTTGGATGTAGTAGGGAGTATACACTCATTCTTTGGCTTTGTAGAAGTCAGCAATAAATTATGTTACGTCACATTTTACATTTATTGCTAGATTTTTTTAATATAGTTTCATGTTCTCTTTTTATCTGCTAGATATCTGATATTGGGCGCATAAATTTTCTGATACAGTTCGACAGTTTTCTTGCACAAAACTTAAATCATTGTCACCGTCTCCATGTCGGGTAAAAAATAGTCATAACCCACGCGCATTAATTATTTGCAATAATATCTGAACACGTCTCATTCTGAATGTTGAGCAGCTACTGAGGAAGCTTTAAGTATTCGTTTAGATGAGGTTTTACGCTATAACTAAGGTTATTTCACTCATATGGCAGGGTGCCTGCCTACATGCAAATCCGTATATCGTTGAATCGTATATACAGTCAACAGATAGGTGTGCTAAGGAAACCAGCCTAATGTGATACAATGTTACAAGGCAATGTTCATAAGGTACAAGATAAGCGCAGGAGGCCAAACATGGTGGAATAACACCACAGACAGCCCAAATACCACCAGGACAATCGCGACAAATCTGCGAACCCGGATATTGCAACCTTTTGAACATGATGTTCAAGAATTCAGAGAGTAATGTATTAAGTATATTGAAACTTTTGGTGATGCAGATCTTGTGAGTTTTTCACCAATTCGTGTACCGGGTATCAGTTTGAGAATTTTATTTATGATATAAACCTAAAATTAAATTAACAATTTCGTCATTTCGACAATTTCTGAAAGCATGTATAGGTGTAATTTGTTTATTTTCACTTTGGATTAGAATCTGCAATGAGTATTTAATTGTGTTAATCTGAAGGAAAAATAACACTGAAAAACTTAAAGACGAGCACAGGTCGCAAAACATTGACAAGGTACGAGACGTAGTCAGGAATCTAATATTGACAAGATACAAGACGAGCAAAGGACGTCGAACATTTACAAGGAAGACGAAGAGCACATGACACAAACCAGTAGCGTGGTACATGACGAACATAGGACGCAAAACATTGGCAAGGTACGAGACGGAGTCAGAAAGCTTTATATTGACAAGATACAAAACGAACACAGAACGGAAAACATTGACAAGTAACAAGAAGAGCACATGACACAAAACATTGACAAAATACGAGACGGAGTCAGGAAGCTTGATGTTCACAAGATACAAAACGAATACAGAACGGAAAACATTAACAAGTAACAAGAAGAGCACATCACGCAAAACATTGACAAAATACGAGACGGAGTCAGGAAGCTTAATATTCACAAAATACAAGACGAACACAGAACGGAAAACATTGACAAGTACCAAGAAGAGCACATGACGCAAAATATTGACAAAATACGAGACGAAGACAGGAAGCTAAATATTCACAAGATACAAGACGAACACAGAACAGAAAACATTGAAAAGTAACAAGAAGAGCACATGACGCAAAACATTGATAAAATACGAGACGGAGTCAGGAAGTTTAATATTCACAAGATAAAAAACGAACACAGAACGGAAAACATTGACAAGTAACAAGAAGAGCACATGACGCAAAACATTGAGGAAATACGAGACGAAGACAGGAAGCTAAATATTCACAAGATACAAGGCGAGCACATGACGCAAAACATTGACAAAATACGAGACGGATTCAGGAATCTTAATATTCACAAGATACAAAACGAACACAGGACGGAAAACATTGACAAGTAACAAGAAGAGCACATGACGCAAACCATTGACGAAATACGAGACGAAGACAGGAAGCTTAATATTCACAAGATACAAAACGAACACAGAACGGAAAACATTGACAAGATACAAGAAGAGCACATGACGCAAAACATTGACAAAATACGGGACGGATTCAGGAAGCTTAATATTCACAAGATACTAAACGAACACAGGAAGGAAAACATTGACAAGATACAAGACGAGCACATGACGCAAAACATTGACAAAATACGAGACGGAATCAGGAAGCTTAATATTCACAAGATACAAAACGAACACAGGACGGATAACATTGGCAAGGAACAAGAAGAGCACATGACGCAAAACATTGCCAAGGATCGAGACGAAGTCAGGAAGCTAAATATTCACAAGATATAAAACGAGCACAGGACGCAAAACATACACAAGGAACAAGACGAGCACAGGACGCAAACATTGACACGGTACGAAACAAAGACAGGAGGCAAAATATTGACAAGATATAAGACGTACCTTGTGAAATCATTGGCAGGGTACAAGGAGGGTACAGAACGCAATACAATCACAAATTACAAGAAGGTCACAGGACTCAAAAACTGGTACAATAAGACAAAATATGCACATTTATGATAAAGATAACACAACAAATCGCCTATAAAGTATGGCACACCAATCCGGAACAATTCAAGACTTCCAATTTTTACTCGACTAATAGAAATACAATTAAGATTAATACTTTTTTTATCAATAATTGCTATTCAAGAGAACGGCTATATAAAATAACTATATATGTAAATTCAACAATTCTTTGTTTGATCTAAGACTTTTATGTGATGCGAGAATATTTACGCTCCACGATTTACGCTACAACTAGCCTCATTGTCTAGGGGCTACTTTGTTATTACTGAAAGAAGAAGAAAGAATGGTTAAGTGATACCAAGAGATAAACTGGACTAAGTGATACACAGAGATAAACTGGACTACGTGATACCGAGAGATAAACTGGACTAAGTGATACACAGAAATAAACTGGACTAAGTGATACAGAGATAAATTGCAATTGTTGTTGTTGTTTATCTCCCACTAATAGCCTTTGTATTAAATAGCCTCTCTTTCATATTTTTTTCTCCGTTAAATTTTGAATCATCTGACGGTCATTGCAGGGAAACAGTACTGAGACGACAATAAAAATGTAACCATAATAGAACCCAATATACGGTCATTTGGTGTGAGGCAAGGGCAAGAGGACTGCCATGCTGTATGGCCCTTCAGCGGTCTAGCCAATAAGAAACCGCATAGCTGTCAGCTAATTACTTTTTAGTGACGTCGAAGAGGGAAAGGTCGACAGACGAATATACAGATCATATAATAATAATTATAACATTATTTCAGACAAGGATTCCATATACAGATTATGGTAGTCAGTACAACAACATAATCAATAAATCATTTGTCTCTAAGTAGCGTGTAGCTTAGAGCACACAATTACATCACTGTATACAATAGTTCGAACAACGGAACAGTCTCATGTGTAATATAAGTTCTTTGAATTTTTACGTGTATTTTCTGATTAGCTCCCCAAATGAGAGAATGTTGTTGATGGCAAACATAAAACTGGCACTGCAGTATCGACGATAGCCTACAAGCCATCTGAAAGCATTGTTATAAGTTACTCTAAAGATATTATACATTTTCTTACTATAAACACACCACAACTGGCATCAATAGATATTACCACAATAGCTTCGAAATAAAAACTTTTTAACTATTTGCAAGCCTGCTTTTTAAAAACTTTCTAAGTTAAACATTCGCAACTATGCACAGTTTCCGTTTTCGACGCTCAATATATCCGTTATCAGACAACTCGCGAGTTAATTCATGCCCTAAATACAAATACGATTTAACATAACATAATATGTTACCACCCAGATACAGAGCTAGTGGGGTAAAGTTCTTATCTTTCTTAGGACCAGCTAGAAGACAAACAGTTTTCTTCGAATTAAAAACAATGTCATGGTTTCAGAATGTCTCACAATTTCACAAATGTTCAACAGATATTGTACAGCTTTGGCTGAGGGACATAACAAACATAAGTCATCAGCATATATCAAATGATTGACAAAAGTACCGGCCACATTACAATCAACATTAGCTTCAGAGAGCGAGACATCAAGATCGTGTAAGTATACATTAAACAGGGAAGGAGATAAAATTCCACCCTGTCGGACTCCATTTGTAGAGCTAAAGGTACAGGATAAGGTGGAGCCCCGTTGAACAGAAAACAGTTGTGAATCGAACCAAAAACGTAGAAGCTGAACAATAGGCAGTGGAACATTCCGACCTATCAGTTTTTTAGGAATGTCCAGTGATTTACTCTATCAAAAGCCTTACTGCTTACTGCTCAGTATCAACATTTCAGTGACTTTAGAAACCAACTATCGATATTACAAGGTAAGGACATAGATTTTGCATCATCAATTTAACTTCTTTCCAGCATTCATCTGGACTATTATTAGATAGTGCTTGTGCCATTTTGTTTGCGTGAATAGAAGCTTCATTGTTCTCGCAAGCTCTGAGAGAATATTCTTATTTTCGCCTAGTTCTTAGCATATAATCACATATAGGCCCACAAGGATATATACAAGAAGAGGAAACAAGTTAATGTATGAGGGGGAGGCGGGGGGAAACAGATCTCGACAAGAATGCCAGTATAAGGGCCTTAATGTTCGGCGGTAGGCTGCAGCTGTCAGACAGAATTAGAAAGTATTTACAACGCGATCAGAAGACGCTTATGACATCTTGAAATGGCCAGAGATTGCTGAGCTTTCACCTCACATACGTATTAGTAAGTTGCATCAAATGATTTTTAAACCATTAAAACGAAAGTAACCTAAATTTGTATATGTTCCGTGCAAAGGTCAATCGATGCACATGCGGGTTACAGTTTCCAACCAGCTGATGCCAAGACCCAGCAGGAACACATTACTAGAGCAAATCTACAGTATAGATAAATACACAACTTAGTCGCAACTTGTATTGTTTTAATTTAGGAAGCTCTTAGTTGTAATTCACTTATGAATTTTTTTTGGGAATTATCATTATATGACAAGGGTTGACATGTATGGGAATCAAACAGATTAAAGAACATAGTGCAGAGATTTAAACATCAAAAGTTACCTTCCGGTACACATTTTTATATGAGCGTTATTGCTAATTTTTTGCTGAGATAGCACATGTTCTGAAACTTAAATGGCTAGACCACACGTCACTATTCCACTCAAAACGGCTTTTCCAAACAAACCTGTTTAATTAATTTTCCTCATGGTATCGCCTCAATCGTACTTTCGCGAGAGTTTCTAAAGTGGACGAGACTAAGACAACTCTCGTACTCTATGCCAGGCCATCGCGCATTAATTTCCGCCAATATTTTGGGCGACGTATGCCACAGACCAGCAAATAAAAGAAGT